>SWJQ01001208.1:50445-60591 GCA_007252995.1 Zosterops borbonicus | reverse complement strand
AAAAAAAAAAAAAAAAAAAAAAAAAAAAGTTGAGCCTGAGGAGTTTTTTACTCAAGTTTTAAGATGAGCAAATGTGTGGGTGTAACAATTCCTAATGGGAATAATCACCACTGGGGCAAAATCTCATTCTTCAAGGAGTAAATCCCCGGGTTTGAAACCTACACTGAGACTCCCGGCAATAAAACACAATCCTGGCATTTATGTCTGAAAAGTTATCCTTGGAGATGGCTGAAAGAACAAAATATTTGAGAGAGTTTAAGGGCAAAGCTGCAGAAAGAATCAGATCTCTATGGTTGGAGCTGCCACTGAACATGTGGGTGCCAGACGAGAGATCAGAGCTTGGGACATTGAGTCCCTCCCTCCCCCAGGGACACTGAATTTCCCTCTCACTTTGCTCAACTTCTCTGCAAGAAAAGAAGAAAAGACAAAAGGTGCTGGGTTTTGCTATCAACACTGGCCTCTAAAATTCCATTTAGCATCAAGCTGTGTTGATTTAACGAAGCTTTTAAGCAGCATTTCAATTGTTCTTCATTCTAACGCTGCCTCTGTGGTTATTGTAGCAGAATTCTCCCTGCTAAGATCTAAAATTCTTAAAGATGGACATGATCACCCATTATTTAGACAGCAGAGCTTTCATTTCAATTTAAAATACAGTAATTCCAGTTCTGCTCATCCTTTGCTGGCTTTTTTTTTTAATCCATGCAGCAAGACTGTGGTTTTAAGGTCCAGGGACTGGAAATTAAAACTTCCAAATGTGAATCCTGAGAAGGAAAAAAAAAAAATTTCGACTCCACTCCTCAGGAACAGCTTCAAATTCCATGTAAAAGACCAAGAAAGAATCACAGAGTGGAGAGGAACATCTTAAATTCTTAATAATTACATTTATATCCATCAGCAGCACAGGTTTGATGGGATTATTTGACAGCATTTCAACAATGATGCAGAAAAACACAGATTGTCCAGGAATTTAGGCAAAAGTCAGGGGAAGCTATCTGTTCACAGAATAAAGCTCAGAATTTTATCTGATGTTCAAAATGCAGCAGAAAACATGTCTGGTGCAAGTTCTGAAGTGATAAAAGATGGAAGAGGCACCAAGGAAATCCCACAGAACAGGGGACAGCTCTGCTGTAAATTAAAGGATTCCCCAAACCAGCACTTAAAATTGAAAGAATTTTAAAATTTCCCAAAATACCCCCTCAGCTTTATTCTTTTCTTAATGGAATGGAAAATGCAGAGCAAACCAACTTATTATTTCTTCCTCATAAGCAAAAGGAAAAAATTAATCAGAAAAAATTAATCAGAACAATCTGAGCAGGTGAGGGGGACCAGCAGGTTTTAACCACGATGGAAACTCCAGTTTGGGGATGAGGATTAGGAATAATCAAAGTATTTCTCATTATTTTTGGATCTGTTAACAGCACCTTGAGCTTGCCTGGTCATTAATTGACTCATTCTGGAATTTTTATTACAGGGAAGTCTAAGAAAATCATCCCAAAATCACTTGCTGGCAAAATAATTAAGGATTTCCTCAAATAATTCCCATTTTTGGTATCTCCTGGCTCTCTGGGAAAGCAAGGAGAACCTATGGAGAGAACAGGATGGAGGGAGAAAAATAAATAATTTGTGAGAAAGCTGAACTCTGACACATTCATTATTTATTTTAATGTGCTCCCTCTTCATCAGGCACTTTAGTTGTAGTTGAAATTTCCTTTTACACAAAATTCTGGAATTCTATCATGGCTAAAGGGAAAGATATGAAAACAGTGACTACACACAGCAAAACCAACATTCAAATATATGAATAAAACAATTAAAATCACATGAAACCACATTAAAATTAATGAAGTTTAGGAATAAAATAGTCTATTAATACAATTTAGGAGTAAAATTTTAAAAACTAATTGTGCTACAAACTTTAACTAAAGAATATACTGTTAAAATATCTTGACTTGATGGTCTGCAACCCTGGACTATGCCACTAGATGGCAAGTTTGGATAGAAATTGGCTGAATTTTAATTTATGACATGTCTGAAAGTCCAAAGGCATTGGACAAAAGCTAACATGAAAAAAAAAATAGTGAAAGAGGAGAACAAAAATAGGAAGAGTTCAATAAACAAGTCTTGTGGCTGGAGCACATTGAATGTAAGTCAAAGAGGTTAAAAATGGGTTTTAGTTTTGTTTCCACACAGAGAATCAATCCATACACCATTTTGAAGTCATATTTTAAAGAAAAAACAAGTGAAAATCAAATTGTTTTATCTATTCATCACTATTCTTCAGAGCAAGTCTCTCATGGAGAGCTGACTCTTGAATTACAAATATTCCCAAGAAATAGTAAAAGGAATATTTCAGAAATATCCTCAGGAATGAAGGTTTTCCCTGTGCAATCCTTGACCCTTCCCAACTCACTCCACTCTGCTCTTCCCAATTCCCATTTTGTTGCCAGCCTGTGCAGCACCTTTTATCTTGATTTAAAACAACTATAAATCCTGGTTTTTAAAGCAGTTATTTTCTGTAGCAAACAATTAAGGAACAGCATGAAAAAATTCCTAACAGAAATACAGAAAAATACAGAAATACAGTAAAATTAATCCTGCACAATTCTCCTGTGGGGAAATTCAAAATTCCTTCTAGCAGGGAACAAAACAGTGATGGATTAAGAATTAAATTTTTTGCTTACCTGCAAAATATCTGTTGAAAACTGTCCAAAAAGAACTACCAGGGTTTAAAAAAACACTGAATTTCCCCCTGGCAGGGTAAATCCCATCTTACCTCATCTGGAGAGAGCAGATAAATGGGTGTTAACACAGGGATTTCACTGGATTCACAGCTCAGCCCCAGGCACGTCAGGATCTCCTTGAGAACTTCATATCTCTTGGAATTGCTCATCTTGAGCAAATTAAAATCCTCTTCAGTTTGCACATCCATGGAGCTGCTGTCCAGTTCCAAATGGGCCTGACAAAATATATTAAAAAAAAAAAATAAATCAGTTTCCAATTCAGGGATCACCAGCTGTCAATACACCATGATTTCCTCTAAAAAAACAACTTAAAATTTCCCTTCTTAATAAACTTCTTCTGGAGGAGTTGATCAAATTTGTATTTACCAAATTTATTTAAATTTAACCTTCTACTTTTCAGGTCTGCCAGAAGCAACAGCAAGGCTGGTCATATCCTGGCTTGTACAAGAGCAGAATTCCATTACAATTAAAATGACATTAAAATTGAAATTGAAATTCCATTAAAATCGGAATTCCATTAAAATGATATTAAAATTGTAATAGCCTTTTAGAAGTTGTACAAGACATGGAGAACACAAATGCAATCAGTGGAAATCAGTGCAGCTAAAGAAACCTTTCTGTCTAAAAAAGTTACTTTCTCACCTGGTAGAAAATCACTCCTCATGGTTGAACCAAATGCTTAAAAGTTGAAATTAAGAGGAAAATTAAGAGGGGAAAAAAAAATCCTCCATAAACCTCATTTTTGGGTCATTCTTTCCTGCTTTTCCTTTTGTGTTCAAGGTGTTTCAAAACCCTTGCGCTCTCTGCAGATTCATTTATTGCTGTTAAATAAAGCCCTTAATTTTGTTCACTCCTTCCATTTTGCCAGATTTAAGGATGCTCTTTGTGTGTTTATCTATTTTCATTTGAAATTCAGGGAAATTAATGATTGTGGCTGCCCCTGGATCCCTGGAAATGCCCAAGGCCAGGTTGAACATTGGGGCTTGGAACACCCTGGGACAGTGGGAGGTGTCCCTGCCCATGGCAGGGGTGGAATGAGATAATTTTAAGATCCTTCCCAGCCCAAACCATTGTAAAAAAAACACATTAAAAAGGAGGCAGGACACACCCAGCCACCAGAGGAGCACAGAAAAGAGGGGGAAACAAACCTGCCAGNACACACCCAGCCACCAGAGGAGCACAGAAAAGAGGGGGAAACAAACCCGCCAGAATATTTCATGGCTGATGTCACTGCCTGGCCCCTGGAAACAATAAGGGCTTTTCAAATCCAGACTGGAAGTCATTTAGAATTATAAAATGTCACACTAATCCTTTTTAATCTGAGTTTTGAAGCTGTGCTCTGATGCCCTTTTTTCTTTTTTTTTTCCTGGGGAAAACCTCTGCAGTATCAAGTTTTACTACAGCAGGAGGATCAATTTAAAGGGTGCAGCAAATCAGAACTTGCAGGGACAGAATCAAATCCATTTTCTACCAGCACATGGAGGGGGCAGAGCTGCCTACAAAAAAAACCCAATAAATATCCTACAATTTCCCACAGTGTTTTGAAAAAATCCAGCAGATTTAAGCTGATAAAAGATAAAGACATTTCTAAAAACCCCCTGAATATTTCTGAGCTCCGTAACTGCTACAAGAGTCTTGATATCTGATCCCTGAGCAGTGCTCTGGGTTCCTCAGAAAGTTCCCTACTTAAAATTTTGGTAAAAATAGAACCTTTCATGAAATTTCTTTATCTTTTATATTCCTTGACTTGATCTTGGAAAAGAAATCTCATTCTGCTTTTCTCAATGTGTTTGGCAGATTTATTTTCTAACCTTGATGGTACCTCTGATCAGCCTTTCCATCACTCATAACTTTAGCTGGGAATATTTAAATCATTTCAATAATCAGTGACCAACATTTCCCTTCCTCACTCATTATCCAGAAAGTAAAAATAAAGAAAATAATACTATGTTTAATTTTTTGAGGGTTTTCTTTGGGTGTTTTGGTGATTTTTTTTTTAACCAGAGATCACAATATCATAATACTGGAGAGGCACCTATCTCCTGGGATATTATTTTTAAGTGGAATAAATTATTTTGGCTCATCTTAAATCACCCCAATTCCACACTTCAGATTCTCTGAGTTATCTGACAAGTGCAGAACGTTAAACATTTAAAGCTTTAAAGCCTGAATAAGGACTCAGGAAATAAAAAAAGTTTCCAGCAAAGTTTATTCTGCACTTCTTGCTTTGCCACAATTTCCTATTTTTATAAAGATTTTGTGGGATTTATTTCCCACCTTCCCAAAATCTGCTCAAGCTGTGCTCCTGCACCACTTCCAGCAGGCAGAAAAGGGAAAGCTCTGCTCTGGAAAATGACAGAATTCCAGAATAATTGGGGTTGGAAGGGACTTCTGGAGATGATCCAGACCTGCTCAGGCAGGGTCACCTGGAGCAGGGGACACAGGGAAATGTCCAGGTGGGGTTGGGATGTCTCCAGAAAGGGAGATTCCGGCAGCTCCTCCCTGAGCAGCTCTTCCACCTCCATGGAAGGAAATTCCTGCCCACGTGGAGGTGGAATTTTTGTGGTTTAGTTTATGGCCACTGCTCCTTGTGCTGTCACTGGGCACCACTGGTAAGCCTGGCACCACCTCTTTGGAGATATTTCCATGGATTGATGAGTGAAATCCCTGCTTCCTGCACAAACCCTCCGTAATCCACACGTGCCTGGCTCCAGGGTGAAAATAAAGAAGTGTTTTCACAGCAGTGACATTCCAAGTGAGACCCACCCTGTTTTTGGATCCCTTGGACATCCATTTACACCTGGGAGGGTGGAGAGAGGCTGGATTTTCCCAGATTTTCTGTGGATGCCCCTGGATCCCTGGCAGTGCCCAAGGCCAGGTTGGACATTGGGCTTGGAGCAGCCTGGGACAGTGGAAGGTGTCCCTGCCCATGGCAGGAGGTGGGAATGGGATCATCTTTAAGGTCCCTCCCAACCCAAACCATTCCATAATTTTAATAGATTTGTTAATCTACCAGACAAGACTTAAAGAAAGTATTTCCTAATTTCTGGTTTGGTGCACCCTGAGATAGTGGAAGCCCACAGAGAGTGGGGAATGGATGATCTTTAAGGTCCCTCCCAACCCAAACCATCCCACAATTCCACACCTTCCCCTGACAGGAATCCCCAAGAACATGCAATGAGAATGATTTTTGAGGATTGCAGACCATGCAGCAACGAGGAAATGAATTTTTTGCCTGCTCACAGTACCTGGGAAAGGATGGCTTCTCCCCCACTGCTCCCGTGAGTCAGATGCACAATAACAGGGTCTTTATCAGCGTTATTTAATCGACTCCACACCTTCACTCTGCTGCCATCTCCCTTCATGCCTTCCTCAAAAACACAGCCACTGACCAGGAGGTTCAGCTTCACCTCAGGGCTGTCCTTTTTGGAGACCAGCAGCTCGTGCACAGCCTTCCTCAGCTTGTTTTTGTGCTTGAGCTGCACGCCCCCGAACGTGAAGGACGAAGAGAAGCCAAGGATCTTCCCCCCTTTGGACAAAAAAGTCATAAACTGCTTGTGGCTCCCCTCAGGAATGGGCTCCTCTGTGGCAATGACCAGCAGCAGGGAGTTGTCAATCCAGGGATCCCTGAGCACTTGCTCCTGGTGCAGCTGGTAGATGGTGTAACTCTCGGCATCCACACATTCCCTGAGGACGGATTTCACCTGCTCAAACCTGCCTTTGGCAGCCTCAGAGCCCAGGTAAATCAAGATATTAGGGGGTTTCCCAGCCAGGTTGATCCTTTTCACTCCTTTTTGCAGCCATTCATCCCCCTTCTCCCCAGCTGTGCTGCTGCAATCCTCGGGCAGCTCCGGGATGTTTTCGGCGGAGGCGAATTTCACCGACTCGATGGTGGTGTTCTCCAGCTGCAGGCACTCGTGGCAGCTGGAATGGTGCAAGTGGTGGTGTTCCCCAGCTCCTGCCTCCTCCTGCTCCTTTTCTTCTTCCAGCTTGGATTTCTCCTCCTCACCTCGGCCTAATCCTGATTTCCCAGCTGGAGTTACTGCATCCATGTCTGAGCTTTTCTCCTTCGCCGACGGTGCCTCCTGTGCCAACTCCTTCAGAGCAGATTCCTCTAAATGCACAGCTGGAAAAGGTAAAGGATACAAATAAAAAAAGGGGTTAGAATAACAACCTAAAAGAGTTATGATAAATATCATTAACAGCAGAATTTAATTTCACCACAAATGCTCTGCAACAGCACAAATTTCACTGATTTGACACAACAAACCCTATTTTCCCCTCCCCCAGAACAACAGAGATTTGCACTCAGAACATAAAATCTAAAGACAAAACGAAGAAAATAAAATACCTCTGGAAAAATACTGCTCCTCTGACGAGGGCAGGGTTTAAAATCACTTGCTGCTGTTTGGAAATGAACTATTTTGTAATAAGCCAATGAAGTGATGGTATTGGGTAAGGCAGACATCGGACCACGTCCCTTGCAGGGCTGAAAGCTGCAGATAAAGGTTTGGCACAAGAAAAGGGAGGAAAAAGGTATTTGAACTGATTTCAGTCTGCAGAAAGGGAGAGAGACCCACCCACGAGAAGATTTGGGAGGTAAGAATCCAAGAGAAAACAAGAAAATAAGAAGAACTGTTAAAAATTCACATTTTCCCCTGAAAATGACAGAAATGTGAAGATAATTCGTAGCAAATACAAGAGAGAAGAGAAGAGCAAAGATGATTATTGCCAGCATGAAATGTGCAGAGCAAAGAGGAGAGAAAAAGATACTCTTCACAAGGGAGGGTTTCTTCAGCTGCTGAGCCACCAAAACACTTCAAGGCAAAATCTGAAAAATTTTATTGAATCCTTCTCCACTCCCACAAACCCAAATAAATTTATCGTGCTTTTAATTCAGGGAGAAACTTGATTAACAAAATGTTATTGCAGATCCAACTTCAATCCCTTTCCTTATGAAACTACATCCCCTTTGGAGCAGAAACATGAAGGAAGATTTTTTTTTTTTTTCTGATATCCCAAGGGAATTTCACAGCTTCCAACCTCTGTTATTCCATCCAGAGCCTCCCCCAGCCTGTTCTGGAGCAGCTTCCACACAGCACTGGAAGCAAAAAGAGGCAGAAAACATTTTTAAAAAGGAGTGGCTGGGACACTCTCAGCTTCCATTCTTCCTTGGGGGAATATTTATGCAGAAAAAAAGCACCAAGAGAGGCAGAACTTCCCCTCAGATTCTTTTGGGAGAATATCCCTGTCCTCTTGCACTTCACTTAAATGTTGTTGATTTTGTCATTCCTTAATTTGTGCCAGTGCACTGTGATCTACATTAAAAAAAAAAACAAACAGCAAAGCAAATAAAAACCCCCACAAACAAACAAAAATTGTTCTCAATCCATGTTCAGGTTTGGATACACTTCTATTTCAAATAGGGAAAAATAAAAAAAAAGAGAACATTTGCTTTAAAACTTCCAGTTTTGTCAGGGTTTTTTTAATAGATTTGTCAATCTAACAGACAAGACTTAAGGAAAGTGTTTTTTAACTTCTGTTTTGAGAACCCTGGGATAGTGGAAGCCCACAGGGAGTGGGAAGGGATGATTTTTAAGGCTCTTTCCAACCCAAATCATTCCCCCATCCTATGAAATCAAAGCACAGCTACAAAGGGATCAACTGCCTGGAATCCCAACAGGAAGAAAACTCTGTCCAAATAAATGCAGATTTTTCAGGTAGGTATAAAAACTATGTGCAAAATCCTAAAACAACCATAAACCAGATATGTTGGGCTATTAAAAACGATCAGGAGGATACTTACAAACAATCCTGTGTGGCACCATCCCATTATCCATCTGCAGCCTGTCTTCCAGGAAGGCTATTCCAAGGCTACTGAAATTATCTACACTGGCTTCAGCAATTAATTTAAAAGGTTCACCAGGTTTATAGGCCAAGGGTGAACAAAATTCTGACCACTTGACAATCTAGAACAGAGCATATGGATGGCTTTCAGTTGGGAAAGGTCATGGAAAAAAAAAAATCCCCCAAGTATCAACAATATTTTGAGTTTGCAAGAGGAGCTGCAGGAGAATTGAATACAACCCAAAAAATTTACTGAGGGAGGGTTGGCTTTAGGCAGCAAAGATTGAGCCTTGATGGAAGAGAACAACATCCACACCAAGTGTTGGGAGAAAATTGTGAGTACAAAGGAATTATCTCCCAAAGATCAAGGCTCTGAAAGTTCCCAGCAACAAAATGGCAGCAGAGCATCATCACATTCTGTAAGAAAAAAAATTTGTTTGGATTTGTTTCCTTCAGCACAAACTCCAAGCAAGAATGCTGATAAAAAGAACAAAAGTAAACCACAGGGGTTGAATAAAAATTATCAGAAGCATTAACTAAACCCCGAGGGCTTGAGATGTTTATCTACATCCAAAATTCCCTTTCCCAGGAAAGAAAACCTGTTGCACAAAGAGGAGACACAACTGGACACACAAACCAGTTGTTCTCACATGAAGGAATTTTTAGAGACAAGGAAGCAATACCTGCCTTTGTGACCTAAAAAAAAAAGACAAATCAGCCTTTGCCACGTTCCAAAAACTGGGAGACAAAGTGAAATTCCCACAGAACAGCTGCAGCACTTTGACACCACTTCCATGAGGTTCATCTTTTCATCACCCCACAGCAGATGTAAAACAGTGATTAAGTAAAGAAGAACTTATTTTGAATGCTGAGGATGAGCTGTCAGTTATTCCACTTGTTCAATGTCAGACCATCAGCTAAAAGTACCTTTTTATTTACTGCAATTCAATGGCTTGCTTTTAATTGTACAGCAGCCAAGAGAATCCAGCTCCAACTTTTGATTTTGGGGTATTTTCCAAGAGAACAAGAAGAAAGAACAACCCTGATGGTTCTGTCTCCTTTCTGAGTCATTGTCAAAGGAGGTTCTGATTAGCACAACCCAAATGAGACCATTCAGTCACAGAATCCCAGAACGGTTTGGGTTGGGAGGGACCTTAAAGATGATCCCGTTCCACCCTTGCCATGGGCAGGGACACCTCTCACTGTCCCAGGCTGCTCCAAGCCCCAGTGTCCAACCTGGCCTTGGGCACTGCCAGGGATCCAGGGGCAGCCACAGCAAATCTGGGAATTCCGTCTCAGGGAAGGATTTTTTCCCACCATCCCACCTAAACTTGTCATTTCTCAGTGTGAAGCCATTCCCTGTGTCCTGTCCCTTTGGCCCTTGGGAATTGTCTCTCTCCAGGTTTCCTGGGGCTCCTTCAGGCCCTGCAAGGCCACCCTGAGCTCAGCCCAAAGCTTCTCCTGTCCAGGCTGAACAATCCCAGCTGTGCCAGCCTTTCCTCCCAGCAGAGCTGCTCCATCCCTCTGCTCATCCTGGAGCCTCCTCTGGGCTCTCTCC
>SWJQ01001208.1:22950-34618 GCA_007252995.1 Zosterops borbonicus | reverse complement strand
TATAGAATTATTACCTGTTCTTATTAATATATTATTAATGTATGTAATTTAGTAATAATAATGTAACAATAATTTTTATAATTTTATTAAATTATATATATAATTATTAAATTATTTATATATAACATCAAGAACTGCAGAAACAATTTACTCCACACAACCCTCATTTCAACAGCACTTTATAGTTGCTTAATTATATATTATTATATATAATGTAATATAATTTTGCTTATATACTATATATATGATATATAATATATATTTATTTTAATATCTAATATTTGCTTAATTATATATATTATATATATTAAAATAAAAAGAGTGTAACCTCGTTTTGAGGTTTGAAATCTCCAGGCATAGTCTGGATGTGATATTTTGTATATAGGGGGAGTTTTAAGTGAAAATTACTTTTAAAAAACATGTTTTCATCTGTGTGATTTTATTTATTGGGTTCTTTGGGAGGGATGTTGCTATAAGTTAAACCACTGAGGAAATAAAAAAAATTGAATTTTAAAAAAACTCTTGCTGGCTTTGACATGCATTGTGATTTTTTGGTTTTATTTACTTGGGTGGGAAGGCTGAAAGAACAAAACTAGAGATTGAGGCACAATCAAGAAAGGTCCTCAGATTTTATTTTTGTGAGAGAACAGACTCACAGTGATGATGTCAAGAAGTTACTGTGGAATGCTCCAGTTACGTAAAGAAAAGAAGTGAAATCTTGATTTTGAATCCATTCTAATTAATAAATGTGTCTCTTTCCAGCCAGAATTGGATGGTCAAGTGATAAATTCGAGACCAAAAGGAGCCCTGGGATTTCAGCATCCAGTGAGGTGAGTCAAATCCTGTCACCTGAGAGAGCAAAAGTGACAAAGAAACCAAAAAAACAAACTCCTTCCTTCTCAGGAGAACGATCAGTTTATCCCTGGAAAATCTCAATTTTAGTAACTTAATTACTCACCAAATTGTAGTGATCTAATTACTCACCAAACTGCACAGTTTTTTATCCCAAAGATGCCCAGGCTGAACAGAGCCTGAAAAATATGAAAATAAGAAAAAAGTAATTTTAAAACCTCATTTTTTTATTGCCTCACCTAATTTATATTTACATTTATTGCTCACTAAGCCCAACTAATTAATGGGAACAGCTGCTAATGGAGTGGGATTGGTATAGATTTGAGGTTGCTTTAATTTGCTCTTGATTAAAAGTTGAACTCCAGGTAAAGCTTTTTAAGGCTGGAGGACTGATCAGGGTTTTCACCAATGTTTGTGTTCTTTAATTAGGAAATTCCTGACTGGGATTTTCCTTTAGGGGAGGAAAATCAATGGAATATTCCTCTTCTTCACAAGCATTTGTTGTAAAAGCTGTGGCAGCTGAAATTCTGTGGGACCTTAATTGCTGCCGAAGTGAAACCAAAGAGGGGCCATTTATGATTTTAATACAAAACAATGTGGATTTGGAACTAAATAAATTTATGGATCAAAATCAAATGGATTTTGAAATAAATAAATCAGTCCACACCTCCTCCTCCTCCACCTGGAGACACAAAATCCACTAAAATCAACCTCTGTTCCTCAGGCCACCAACCCCAATCTAACCCTGGTACTCTAATCCTAATCCTAGAATTAATCAATTAAAAAATGGGTTTTAATGTTCAAGCTGGATTGGATGGACAAGTGTTGCACTGTTAAACTTTTTCTCCTAAAATGTGGGGTTTTTTTCTTCTTTTCAGGCTTTATTTGCCCAAATCCAAATCCCAGGAGTTTCTTGCTAATGTTGGAGAGAAAGTTCTGGCCAGTTTTCCTGTACAAGCCACAATTCACTTCTACAATGATGAGGCTGAGTCTGAGGAAGAGGAAGAAGAAGAAGAGAGCCCTGAGAGACTCAGAATCCACATTAAAAAGTGAAGAATTTAAAAAAAAAGATCTGCCAGGAATGGATGGACAAACGTCTGACCAAACAGAGAAATAACAGCAGAAAGAAACTGTTTATAATTCTCTTTCCAAGGAGAGTGAGTCAAAAGCACTGGAAAATGGCAGGAAATCCTTTTGTGTTTTTAGAGACTTGCAAATAAAACCCTGAGGCTGAAGCAAAGATTTAAATCAGGTTGGTTTCAGTGACACAGATACAGAACATTGAGAGCATTGTGCTGGGTCATTATTTTAAAACACTTTGCAGCCCTGAGAAAGTGAAAATTGAATTGATTATGAGGCTGAATAATGTAATGTACAGCCCCAAAATAACCCAAAAGTTTGGAAACACACTGGAATGAGGCAAGGAATTATTGCAAGTGTTGCTTATTGGCTCCATGGGAAATATTTATTTTGCTGAAAATGCTGAATGCTCAGCTGGCCTCATCCATTTCCAGTCCAATCCACAGGTTCTGAACAAGATTTGTGATATTTTCTGGGGTTCTGCCATTCTTTTGTTATCAGACTTTTTCCCCCCTGTGATCTTTTGCCAGCCAGAGAAAAAGTAATTTGATTAAAAACCAGAATTTAATGTAATGCTACATTAAAACTCGCATTGTGTGGCACCTGTTTGGCTTCCCCACAATCTTTCTTTTATTCTCAGAGAGTTTACCTTGCTACCAGCACCTTTAAATACCTCAAAGATTAACCATTTGCTCCCACTATATTTAATTTTTTTTATCTTTCACCTGCCTTAGCTCCAGCCCAAACTGCCACGGTTTCCCCAGAGACAAAGCAAATGCAGAATTGCAGATTTTTGACCTTTCCTGCACCTCTGGTGGGTGTGAGATAAGGTCAGAGAGTTTTCAGAACCCCTTCAGGTGTGTGGCAGCTCCTCCTCTCTGTCATCCACTGACAAACAAAGGGAGTGGCACACATTTGAAGGCTGGAAAAATTCAGATTCCAAATGAATGAGCCTATTAGAATGAAGGATTTTGAAAATTTTTTTTAATATTTTTAACATTTATATTTATAGTAAATATTTTATTTNGTAAATTTTTTATGTTTTTTTTGGAAAGTCAAAAGAGGCTCATTAATTAAATTTCCACCAGGAGACATCCTGTCATATAAGGAATGACAAGTATTAGTTGAAAATTGAAACCCCAGAGTGACAAAAGAAAAATTCAGCTTTTAGATCCATTTCCACATCCCCACTTCCAAACACACACAGATAATTAAAGGCATTTCACAAGATACCCTAAAATAATTTATTGAGTCTGCAGCAAAAGCAAACAGAAAATCATCCAGGGTGATTTCACTGCTCTGTGATGACTCATTAAACACACACAAAAAAAATCTGCACTGAGCTGGTTAATAATTAAGTAAAGCCCCAAAGTGAACAGGTGCAGCATCTCTGGGATTGGGAACTTTCAGTTCCCACTTCTGATTTTTTACCTCAAAGTCAGAGTGACCTCAGAGCCATCCATCATTTACAGGACAAAGGTGACAAAGCCTTTTTTCCTGTAAATTTTGGGGAGGGAGACTCCCTTCCCTCCCCAGAAAGGAGTTCCTGGGGAATTGGGCACTTCAAAGGCAAGGCTGGGAGCAGATGGGAAATTCTTGGCTCAGGTCTCTGTGCCACAAAAGCTTTTCCCTTGGGAATTCAACAGCTGCAACACTTCCAGTAAATGCTACTTTCATTTTCGATTCCCTAAAATGATGGCAAGAAGCAAAAAAGAAACTTCTTGTTTCCTGGTACAGGGATGTCTCCACAAAACCCCTGCAATTTCAGATTCCTGCTGTATGAAAAATCATAATTTAAGTTCATTTTCATACAACAGCCTCGAATTCTGCTTCCAGGAGCTTTTAAGACAAGCTCTGAAGGATACAAATATTCAAGGGAAGCATATCCTTGCAGGCCAGAGAAATGTGGTTTTTTTCTAAATATGACTCAGGATTAATTTGGATTAAGAGAAAAAGAATTACCCCAGGATTTTTATTTTTTTCTCCCTAAAATACATTTATACAGGGGAGAATGACAACAGCAGCAGAATTGAGCACAGGCAATATTCCCAACAGCAGCTTTTTGAGCTCCAGAGACAAAATCCACCCAATTCACCAAAACATTTCCTATTTAATGTCATTTATTCTGCACTGGCTTCATCTCTCAGCTGCTTTTCATCCCGAGCACAGCACCCCAACAAAAGTGACTTTGGCAACCCCTCTGGAAGGGAACTGGCAGAACAAAACTGAATCCTTCCAAAATTTCTCCTCAGAAAACAGTTCAGTTCCTGGACAGAGAGATACAAAACCCCCCATTCATCCCAGCTGGGTGAAAGCTGACTGGAAATTCAACAAGAAAATTCAACTGGAAATTCAAATCTCAGCAAGCAGGACTCTGAATGAAACATTTCACCAACTCAGGCTCACAAGAAAGGTGAGCAAAATATATGTTTGCACAAGATCAGTCAAATATTTTGGGGATTTTGTGAGATTTTATGATTTCCACCCATGAATGAAATTGAAGTTCGCAGAGACTTGTTGCATTTTTAATGTTTATAGACCCCCTAGTATAGATGTATCTCAGGAGGAACATTTAATATGAATATTAAATGTTAATATTAGCAGCTTTCTATTTTAGATTAGGGGGTCTTGGGTTGTCTTTGCTCCTGTTCTCCCCTTGCCCAGCCATGGTGGAGGTTGGAGATGATCCAGTTGAGCTGACAGAATTCCTTATGCTCCAGATATTTTTGGGATGGTCTGGACAATGCTTTAGGGAACAGCAGAAGTTGATCTGCTTAACACCAGGGAAATCATGGAATGGTTTGGGTTGGGAGGGACCTTAAAGCTCATCCAGTGGGCTGGGACACCTCCCACTGTCCCAGGCCAAGCCCCAGTGTCCAGCCTGGCCTTGGGCACTGCCAGGGATCCAGGGGCAGTCACAGCAAATCTGGGAATTGTTGAACTCATTATTTAGAACAACAGTTTTTAGGATATTTATTAATAAAGCTCTGAATAAACTGAATAATAAAGCACTCCCACAAGTGTTGTTCAGAGTCAGCTGCACTGGCAGTGTCTCTCACCTCTGAAGGAGAGAGAGCTCAGTCACATTTCCAGAAGGGCTGGTTGGAACAATCCACCCTCAGCTCCTCCCTGTCAAAGGCAGCTCCGTGGACCATGAGGGAAAATTTTGGATGAGTTCACCTCAGAGAACAGTATAAACCTGGTGTTGTAACAATTCAAGACAGCTCATTATAGCAAAGTTTATTGAAAGTGAAATTATTTTATACAGTGTTTGGGTACAATGAGTGTGATTGGTCCTTTAGGGCACCACCTTGTTGTGAACATCTCTACCAGTAAACAAGTTGAGCAAACACCAGGTGTCAGGAGGAGGATGATGATATCTACAGGGATTGTTTATAGGGATTGTTTTGGGTTCCTCCTCATGATTTCCCAAGCCAGACTGAGAGAGTTTTGTCCTTGGCTTTCCCACAGGCTTCAAGCTTCTGCCTGGAGCCCAAGAATCCATGTTCTGTCCATTGTCAGTTCCTACAGACCTGACTTGGATTCTCCAATCTCTCACAGAATCCCAGAATGGTTTGGGTGGGAAGGGACTTTGAAAATCCTCCAGCTCCACCCCTGCCATGGGCAGGGAAACCTTCCACTGTCCCCAGTGTCCAACCTGGCCTTGGGCACTCACAGGGATCCAGGGGCAGCCACAGCAAAGCTGGGAATTCTATTCCAGGGCCTCCCCACCCTCCCAGGGAAGGATTTTTTCCCAACATCCCACCTAAACTTGTCATTTCTCAGTGTGAAGCCATTCCCTGTGTCCTGTCCCTTTGGCCCTTGGGAATTGTCTCTCTCCAGGTTTCCTGGGGCTCCTTCAGGCCCTGCAAGGCCACCCTGAGCTCAGCCCAAAGCTTCTCCTGTCCAGGCTGAACAATCCCAGCTGTGCCAGCCTTTCCTCCCAGTCCATGTTTTTATCACCTTTCCCTCTCCTGCCAAGATGGAAAGAAGAGAGAGACACAAATTTGGCTCCATTTTCCCCTTTGGCACAGCCCCATTCCATTGGGGCACCTCGATGTTATTTTATGGTGTCACATTTCCCCACACACCTTCCCTTCCCTTCCCTTCCCTTCCCTTCCCTTCCCTTCCCTTCCCTTCCCTTCCCTTCCCTTCCCTTCCCTTCCCTTCCCTTCCCTTCCCTTCCCTTCCCTTCCCTCCTGGGTTGTTCCTGCCCCACCAGATGATTTTCACATCACAATGTGTAAAATATCATCCACCCCCAACAGGAGAAAAACTGCAGGAGAACCCAAAAAGCTGCAGTTAAATCCAAAACTGAAGTTTCATCCCTGTCCTTTATTCCAGCAGGGACACAGCAGCAGATTGAACTCTACAAGTTGTGCCACCAGAAAGGCAGAAAGGTGAAAATAAGGGCAAATTTAGGGGTTTTTTTCCCCCTTTTATTTACTTAGTTTCCCCTCAGGCTCTGAGAAGAATGGACACCTGATATCCAGGGATGTTTTGTAAAGAAAAGCACCACCATTCAATCATGGGGGAGATTTTTTTTCCCTCAATACCCAAGGCAAAATTTATATAAATCTACATAAAAAAACCTTCCTCTCCTCTTTGCAGAATTGTGTATGTTCTCAATCACAGTCACAGGCAACACCTGTGGATCCCCCATTCCCAAAAAACCATATTTTAGCCCCCAAACCCCACAGAATACCTGCTTTTATTTTGCTCCCACAGGCAATTTCTGAAGTGTCAAACTTGCCCAGGTTGAGGAAAAGGTCACCACGGTGCCTTTTTGGAAGCAGCAGTGACAGAAAAGCAAAGATTTGAGTTTGATCCCTGCAAGTTCTCCTTGAACAAACAGCCCCTCCTTGGTCTCCTCACTCTTGCTTCTCCCATCATTGTGGGGCCTGCAGAGAAATTAAATTAAAGAGAAATTAAATTAATCATTGAGCTCCAATCTTTGCCCAAGGTTTACATCCTTTAATTTGTATTTTCCAGTGGCTTTCCTTGATCCTGAAGGGATTTGGGGATCCTTAACAAAGGGCCTGAATAAATCCTCCCATCAAATGATCCCAAATGTGGCCCTCGACTCAGAATTCCAAATGGAATTGGAAAAAGGGAGGAAAATACACAGGAAAAAAAAAATTACAGTCAATACTTCAATGTCTGGAATGTGATGAGAGGAGTGACAAAAGGGTAAACACATTTTCCTGTGTGCTGGTCATTTAATGGAAGTTAAATCATTAATGAAAATTAAAATTTAATAAAAGGATCAAGGAACAACAGCAAAGTAAACCCCAAAACTTCATGAATAAGTTAAAACTACCAGAGAAATCAATGCTGTTCTCATTTAGACACAAATTCATTTTTACACCTAAATTTCAGTATTTCAAAGTGAAATGTTGAAAAGCACTTTTTTCCTTCAGTAAGGAGGAAAATTAATTTTTTTATTGATTTTTTTTTTTAAATCCTACCTGGAATACTGAACATGGAGCTTTTTCCTTCAAATTCAAGCAGAACGTCCAACCAATTACAGTTATATTTATTATAAATTTATATAAATAAATAAATAAATATTTATTATAGGTGCTACATATATTATTACATATTTATTATATATATTATATTAAAAGACACATAATATATATTAATAAAGTCATTGTTACAAAGTCTTAAAACTTTCCAGTGCAACTGCTAATTTGGACAGATTTCTAAAGAATTGGCATAGGATTTTTCCCACAAATTCTCAAAAAAATTATTTACTTTTAATGAAATAATAATATTTTTTAACTAAATTCTCTGCTGGAGTTGGTTACAGACTTAATAAATAATGAGGTTTATAATAGACCTAAATAACATCGAGTCCTGGAGATAAAACTGAATTTGTGACACTTGGGAGAAGGGAAATGAACAAAAAAAAGTAAAATTCAGCGTCTAAAAGACATCTGAACCATTTAACCTTGAGTTTTAACAGCATGGACTTGTATTTCCAGCTATTTCCTTGAATTTTGTTTCAGTATTCTTAAAAATAAGTTTAAAAAAGTAATTTCAAGGCTTGTTTCAGCATATCTTCACCTTTATTATTTTTTGGTAATTCAGTAAATCTGATAATTTTGGGGGTAGAGGATCAACAGATTTGGCTGAATAAAGAATTGTGTGAAGGAAAATGGAGCATTAAACACTTTAACCCAGAGAAATCTCCCAGAACCACAGGAAAATGGTGAACATGGAAAAACCAGCCACATTTTATTAATATTTACAAAGGCAAATAATACATTTATAATGCAAACATTTCCAATTAACAGTTAAAAAATCCTCAAGTGTCTTGACTGTTGGCAAACCACATTTTCTCTCCTTGAATTCAAAGAGAAATGGAATTAAACTCTGTAAAAGCTGCTTTTTCCCCTCTCAGAGGGGAATCCCAAGCAGAAAAAGCTGCAAGTAACAGAAGACTTTTAAACCCACTTTTAAAAATATTTTTAAAAGAATAACCAGATGAATTATTGGGGCACAATTCTCAAGAGCAATGCAGGTTATTAAGGTGAATAATAATAATAATAATAATAATAATAATAATAATAGTATTTTCATATAAATTTAATTAGAAATTCAGGGAAAAAAGCTGAAGGAGTTTTTATTTTTATTAAGTTTTATTAATCTTTTGTTCAAGGAGGTTTTAATAACAACTATCTGCTGTTGCAGAGCCCTTTCTCAGGGAGGAAGAACATCCTGTTGACTTCACTGATGGGAATATCCCTCAGTGCTGGGATTGCCTCCTCCTGGAATTTCTTCTGCTGCTGCTTTTTTGCAAAGTTATCTGCAAAAGATAAAGAGAACATTTCATGGCTTGAAGATCCTGCTTTTCCAGGAATATTTATTTAATTATACAATTCAACACTGCAAATTTAGCTGTTTTAAAGGATGCTGAAAACCCAACCAGGATTTTCCAAAAATTCAAATATTTAAAGGCTTAAAATTTGGGTTTTATTCTTGACAGATTTTCCAGAATTCTCAGTGAAGGATCAAACTTGTTTTAAAATAAGCAGGAAAATTTACCTGTGATGGTGTCAGTGGAGTTGAGTGGAGCTGTGCTCATCATGTTAATCCCAAAAAGCAAAATATACCCAATTCCCACAGTCACCAGGAGATAAACTGGCAGGGCCACTGCCCAGTATCTAAGAAAAAAGGGATTTTAAATTTTACATTTAGGAACAAAAGCTTAATAATCAATCAATTTTAATGTTGGTGTTGTATCTGTGATGAATTTCTCCAGGAGGAAAAGGAACAACACCTCTGGTTATGGATCCTGAAGGGATCATCAGAGAAACCCCTAAAAAAAAGGTGTTTATTTTTTAATTATGGCCTAAAATTTGCTGTATTTCCACCAGCAAACTTCCTGAAGGCAAAAGGCCAAATTTATCCTAAAACATCCCAATATTATTTATTTCATAGCACAAGGAAATATTTTCACCATTAAAAAAAAAAAAAAAGCTTCAGAAACATTTCAGCCCTTCATCATCAGGGGAAAAAATGGGTTTAATGCAAGGCCATTATTTAAAGATAATAATAAAATGATTTATTTGAAAATTATTAAGATTTAAAGAGTTTAAAGAGTTGGCTGAACTTACTTTTGAGGCCAGTATGTCAGTCCCAGGGAGAAGAGCCAAGTCTCAGGAATGTAAGCCCAGATAAGGTACAGAACTGCACAACAAAATTAAAAACTCACAGTCAGACTGAGGGTGCCTTAAACTTCCTAAATTTTGCTTTTATTCAAACAAAAGCATCTCTCCCAAATGAATTTGCCTCTCAGACACAAACCCTGCCCAGCAGCTGGTTACAGGGGATCAGTTTTATATTTGCTTTCACATTTAATTTCTGATTTCCTACAAGAATTTATTCCAAGTTAAACGGCAGAACAATAAAACAAAACAAAACAAAAACCAACCAAACAAAAAACCAAACCAAAAAACCCCAAAACAAACAAACAAACAAAAAACCAACCAACCAAACAAACAAAAAAAAACCCAAAACAAAACTACGCCTAATAAAAAGAAGCCAAAGGAATCTGAACAGAGATAAGATTAAAACAGAAAATTATCTCATAGTGGTTATTTAATGGGAAGGAAAAACAGGTGGAATTGCAGTGTTTGGATGGAACTGTAATGAAAAATTATTTAAATTTTTTCCTGATTCTTCCTGGGAGAGGAGCTGAACCCAACTCACCTGCGGGAGTAAATAGGATCCTGCACTAAAACATATTTACTGCACCTTTTCTTGTCTTGAAAAAGTGTTTTCTGCCCTCTCAAACCTCTGTCCTGAGATGCATCCCCAATGAAATATAAAATGATATAAAATCCATCATAAAGCAGAGAAAAGCTGAAAGAATCCAAAATATTTCCCACTGCTGTTGACCAGATTGACTTAATTTATTTATTTTTCAGTATTTTGGTGGTGGAGGTAACACCACAACTGCCTCCAGTGTTTAGTGAGGGGGAAAACGTAAAAATAAACGGATTAAAATGGGAAAACAGCAAAGGAACGTTTGGGGTGATGGATTGAGCTGCGGGATACTCACTGAAACCAAACCAGGAGCCCAAAAAAAGCGCAAATCCGTAGATCGCCCTTTCCGGCAGCGGGGCCGGGGAGTTCTCCACCATCCCGGGCTCTTCCCTTTGGAGTTAAAGGAAGGAGGAGATCACAGAATTCCCGGGAAGCTCCTCAGGGGCTGAGGGGGCCGCATCCCTCCCTCCCTCTCTCTCTTCCACCGCCAGGAACCTCCTCCCAACCCCGTGCCAGGCTGGGCTCTGCCCCTTTGCTCTCCAGAGCCGGGGACACCAGGAAGAAAAAGAATAAAAAGAAAAAAAATAATAAAAAGAGGAAAAAGAGGAAGAGGAGGGAGGAGGAAGGAGGAGGAGGGCGCCCCCTACCGGCCGCTCCCTCACCCGCCTCCGCGCCCCGCCCCGCCCGCATCCGGCCGCTCGCGCGCAGGCGCCCGGCCCGCCGATTGGCCGCTGTATGTGACGTCAGAGGGCGGGCGGCCAATGGGCGGTGCGTACGGCGGGAGGGGCGCGATTGGGGCGGCGGGAGCGGCGGCGGCGGGAGCGGAGCGGTGAGTGAGGGGAGCGATCCGGGGATGGATATAGCGATATAGCGATATAGGGATGGGTGTAGGGGTATAGGAGTGGATCCAGGGATTACGGGATGGAGGGAGAGAGCCGTGCCTGCTCGGCCGCCTTCTCCCAGCCCGCTCGCCCCGCTCGCTGCCCGGTCTGTGTCCCGCCTGAGGCGGAGCTCGGTACCGGGAGCCCCTCCGGGCTCTGGGGCAGCGGCACCCACAGGGCTGTGCCGGCGGGAGCCGCCCGCCCAGGGCTTTCCGGGAGCGGATGGCGCCGGCGGGGGAGCCCGGGAGCCGCCGGGACGGGACGGGGCGGGGCGGGGTGTGCGGCATCCCGGGGTGAAACCGAGATCCCGGGGATGTGCCGAGATCCCGGGGATGTTCCGCCATCCCGGGGATGCTGCTCCTTGACCCGGCAGGGAGAAAGTCCCCCCTCAGCCTCCTGTCAGGGGTGAGGCAGCGCCCCGAGCTCCTGCCGGATGTAGAGCGTGGTTTAGTCCATGTCACAGCAGTTTAGTCAGCGTTAGGATGTCTGTTTTAAACGCACATCTTTCACAAAACCCGGGCACAGTGAGGTTTATTGCTGTGGTGTTGCCACAACTCTTGTTTTTGACTTTTATTTCCTGC
>SWJQ01001208.1:10790-21453 GCA_007252995.1 Zosterops borbonicus | reverse complement strand
CCCCCCCTCCCCTCGGTGTGTTTCTCATCTTCCCTTTTCCCCCAGGGGGATGTGCCATGGCTTCTGGAAGTTACCCATCCTGCTTTCAGCTGGTAAGTGAGGGTTGGAATAAGATGGGAAAAAATTCCAGGATGTTCCAGGGAAGTTTTTAACTGGATCTGGGCCTGGTGAAGCTGTGGCAGCCCCTGGATATGTCCAAGGCCAGGTTGAACATTGGGTTGGAGCAGCCTGGGGCAGTGGGAGGTGTCCCTGCCATAGCAGGGATGGAATTAGGATGATATTTAAAGTCCTTTTCCAACTCAAATAATTCTGGGATTCTCTGATCAGCTCTCCAGATCTGATATCATTTTATATCTCACTGGAGATCCATCTCAGGACAGAGGTTTGAGAGGGCAGAAAACACTTTTTCAAGACAAGAAAAGGTGCAGTAAATATGTTTTAGTGCAGGATCCTGCTGCGGGTCTTTGCCACAAACCCAAACTGCTGTGCAGGTGCCTCACCCTGGCCTTGATTCCCATCAAAAAACCCCAAACTGGGGCAGAGCCCGGGGCTGTGTCCCCTGGAGCAGCACAGGGGGGACTGAGGGGGGCCAGGGCAGCTCTGGCAGCAGAACTTGCCCAACCTGTTGGTCCTGTGGCCATTCCTGGGCTGCTGCAGCTCAGCCTGACACTGTCACTCACTGCACAGCAATCGGCTTCTCCCTTGTGGGGTTTCGGTTCTTGGCTTGTGGGATTTTGACTCTTGGTTCCTGAGATTTCATCTCTTGGCTTGTGAGATTTCAGCCCTTGGTTCATGAGATTTCAGCTCCTGGCTTGTGGGGTTTCAGCTCCTGGCTTGTGGAATTTCAGTTCTTGGTCTGTAGGATTTCAGTTCTTGCCTTGTGGGATTTCAGCTTTTGTTTCCTGAGATTTCAGCTCCTGGCTTGTGCGATTTCAGCTCTTGTTTCCATGCGATTTCAGCTCTTGGCTTGTGTGATTTCAGCTCTTGCTTCCTGAGATTTCAGCTCCTGGCTTGTGGGATTTCAGATCTTGTTTCCATGGGATTTCAGCTCTTGGTTCCATGGGATTTCAGCACTTGGTCTGTAGGGTTTCAGCTTGTGGCTGGTGGGATTTCAGCTCTTGGCTTGTGGGATTTTGACTCTTGGCTTGTGGGATTTTAGCACTTGGCTCCTGGGATTTCACCTCTGCACAGTGACTCCAACCTTGCCTCTTTTTTGTTCTTCCAATCCCTTCCAATTTTCTGCATTTCTCTGTGCCCAGTCAGGCTCTGTTTTTTTAATCCCAGAATCCCAGACTGGTTTGGGTTGGGAGGGACCTTAAATCCCATCCAGTGTCACCCCTGGATGGGCAGGGACACCTCCCACTGTCCCCAGTGTCCAACCTGGCCTTGGGCACTGCCAGGGATCCAGGGGCAGCCACAGCAAATCTGGGAATTCCATCCCAGGGACCAATTCCTAATTCCCAAAATCCCATCCAGCCCTGCCCTTCTTCATCTTAAAACCATTCCCTGTGTCCTGTCCCCTCCAGTTCCTGAAGAATTTTCCCTCTCAGTCACTTTTTCTGCCCAAACTGCAGCACTTTTCTTCTTCCACACTTCCAGGAATACTTTTCTTGACTCTTTTATTTTTCCTCCTTCTTGCTGTGCTTGAGGAATCTCAGAAATCCCAGATTTCCCCCTTTGTGCTGCTTGCAGAGCTCATCAGGAATCCTTTATCAGTCCTTTTGTCCTCCCCTTCAAGGCACAAATAAATTGAATTTTTCCTTGGTAAAGCTCTGCTTTTCCAAAGGACTGGTACCAGTAGAGCTGGGATTCCATTCAGGATTTATTTATTATATCACTGAAGAGTTTTTTCTTTTTTTTGGGGTGTTTGCTGCTGCCAAAACAAAGCTTCATTTAAAGTTGTCTTTCAAGATGAGCTGATTTTTAAATCACAGTTTATTTATTTTTTTTCCCTTCCTTTGTTGTTGTGTGTCCTGGCCTGTTAAATACATGAATTTTATAATTTCTGTGAAGTGATAATGCAGAATTTCCTGTGGTGCAGAGTGTTTATTAAATCACACATTTATCATTTTTGTTAAAATAACTGACTTTGTAGAGATCTATAAATCAAAATAAATCATTTCTTCTTCAGCTTGAGGTGCTCAAATGGAGTTTAAACCCCTTTAGAATAATGTGAAATACTAAATCAACTCCTATTGCTGTAGATGGCTTTATTCAAATAAATATTCACTGTCAAAATTATTATTAATTATTACTTTTAATTACTTTTAATTATTTTATTATTGAGTAAAATTAAATATTAAAATTGAATAAAACATTAAAAATAAATTAGATACAATTTAATAATTTTATTTACTTGATTTTATTATTTTTAATTTTTTAAAATTCTTTTAAATTATTCTTTAAAAAACCTGTGTTACCTTCTCAAACGTTTAATTTTAGTCAGATACTCTTGAACACAATTTTGCTGCCTCATTTTTGATTTATTAATTCCTAAAATCCTCTTCTAGTAGAATTGAAAATATTCTTTAAATAAGTAAAGATTTTTCCTGTAATTCATAATCAACCTATGGACATTTTTTAATTAAAAATTACCATTAATTTTTCATGGGTGTGCAGGTAAATATTCTTTTTTTATTTTTTTTATTTTTTTTTCAGGCAACAAAATGCTTCATTTTTTTTCCTGGCTTGGGTTTCTTTGTTTGCTTTTTGGCTTTGCAATGTAATAAATGATAAATGCATAAATATTTGCATATAAATATTTAAATAATGTGTTTATCTTTAGGGTCATGGAACCTTTGGGCGGCCAGTGCTGACTAATCCTAAGAGAGGTACGGAAATGAAACCAATTTCTTCCATTTCTTGGCTCTTTGTTTTGCTATTTGATTTTATTTTTCCTAATTTTGGTCTGAAAATGACTTAATTTTTATTTCTGAGCAGAAACATTGTTGTATCCTTGTTACCCTGGAACAATTCCCATCTGTTTTTCCTGATTTAACTTAAATATTTAGTAATATTTCCATAAATAAAGACATTTGTGTGAGATTCAAGGACAAAAATTCCCAGTTGCAGAAAAGCAAGTGGCTCAAACTCCAAATTTGATTTTCTCCACAACCCCCTAATTTGGGGGAATAAACAGATAAATGTGAAAAGGGGATTTTTTTGTGGAATTTTTGTGGATTTTTTAATTATTTTTTATTTTTTTTGTGGATTTTTTGTGGATTTTTTTTTTCATTTTTTTAATGGATTTTTTTTGTGGATTTTTAAATTATTTTTTATTTTTGTGGATTTTTTTTGTGGAATTTTTTTAAAATTATTTTTGTGGATTTTTTTTATTATTTTTTTATTTTTGTGGATTTTTTGTGGATTATTTTTATTAGTTTTTTATTTTTGTGGATTTTTTGTGGATTATTTTTATTAGTTTTTTTATTTTTGTGGATTTTTTTGTGGAATTTTTTTAAAATTATTTTTGTGGAATTTTTTTTGTGGATTTTTTGTGGATTATTTTTATTATTATTATTTTTTGTGGTTTTTTTGTGGAATTTTTTTAAAATTATTTTTGTGGATTTTTTGTGGATCTTTTTTATTTTTGAGATTTTTTAATTTTTTAATTTTTCTCGATTTTTTTGTGGAATTTTTTATTTTTGAGATTTTTTTAAATTTTTTTTTATTTTTCTGGATTTTTTGTGGATTTTTTAAAAATTATTTTTGTGGAATTTTTTGTGGATTTTTTTAAAATTATTTTTGTGGATTTTTTTGTGGATTTTTTTTTAATTTTTGTGGATTTTTTTGTGGATTTTTTTTTATTTTTGTGGCTTTTTGTGGCTTTTCAGACCCTCAGGTGATGCTGCCTTGCTCTGAGAGTCCCTGAAACCACCCCAATAATCTGAATTTCCCTTTTCATTTCCTCCAGAGGATCTGAAGCCACTTCCACCCAATTTTAATTTTTAATTCCCTTCCATCCCTCCCTTTTCCATCCACCCTGGGAAATGATTTTGGAGATCCCTGAATCAGACTGACTTTTGATTTTTATTTGATTTTTTGTTTTCCTGATGATTTTGTCAGGAAGAGAGGCTGGAAATAATCCTGGATTTTAATATTTATTAAAATAAATATTAAAATTTTGGAATAAATATTAAAATTTTGGAATAAATATTAAAATTTTGGAATGCCTGAAATAATCCTTGATTTTAATGTTTATTGGCACTTTAAAATGCCTGAAATAATGATTGATTTTAATATTTATTGGGACTTTAAAATGCCTGAAATAATCCTTAATTTTAATGTTTATTGGCCCTTTGGAATGCCTAAAATAATCCTTGATTTCAATATTTATTGGCACTTTAAAATACCTGAAATAATCCTTGATTTCAATATTTATTGGGACTTTGGAAAGCCTGAAATAATCCTTGATTTTAATGTTTATTGGCCCTTTGGAAAACCTGAAATAATCCTTGATTTTGATATTTATTGGGACTTTGGAAAGCCTGAAATAATCCTTGATTTTGATATTTATTGGGACTTTGGAAAGCCTGAAATAATCCTTGATTTTAATGTTTTTTGGCATTTCAAAATACCTGAAATAATCCTTGATTTCAATATTTGTTGGTGCTTTAAAATGCCTGAAATAATGATTTATTTTAATATTTATTGCCACTTTATAATAAATGACTGAAATCATCCTTGATTTTAATGTTTATTGGCACTTTAAAATACCTGAAATAATGGTTGATTTCATATTTATTGGCACTTTGTAATAAATGTCTGAAATCATCCTTGATTTTAATGTTTATTGGGACTTTGGAAAGCCTGAAATAATCTTTGATTTTAATGTTTATTTGCACTTTAAAATAAATGTCTGAAATCATCCTTGATTTCAATATTCATTGGCACTTTGAAATACCTGAAATAATCCTTAATTTTAATGTTTATTGGCCCTTTGGAATACCTGAAATAATCCTTAATTTTAATGTTTATTGGCCCTTTGGAATACCTGAAATAATCTTTAATTTTAATATTTATAAAATGCCTGAAATAATCCTTGATTTTAATGTTTATTGGTGGAAAACCTGAAAGAATACTTGATTTCAATAATTATTGACTCTAAAATGCCTGAAATAATCCTTGATTTTAATGTTTATTGGCACTTTGGAATGCCTGAAATAATCCTTGATTTCAATATTTATTGGCACTTTAAAATGCCTGAAATAATGATTGATTTTAATGTTTATTGACACTTAAATGTCTAAAATCATCCTTGATTTTAATGTTTATTGGCACTTTGGAATGCCTGAAATAATGATTGATTTTAATGTTTATTGACACTTTAAAATGCTTGAAATAATCTTTAATTTTAATATTTATAAAATGCCTGAAATAATCCTTGATTTTAATGTTTATTGGCCCTTTGGAATACCTGAAATAATGGTTGATTTCAATACTTATTGGCACTTCAAAATAAATGTCTGAAGTCATCCTTGATTTTAATGTTTATTGGGACTTTGGAATATTTGAAATAATGATTGATTTCAATATTTATTGGCACTTTAAAATGCCTGAAATAATGATTGATTTTAATGTTTATTGACACTTAAATGTCTGAAATCATCCTTGATTTTAATGTTTATTGGCCCTTTGGAAAACCTGAAATCATCCTTGATTTCAATATTTATTGGCACTTTAAAATACCTGAAATAATCCTTGATTTTAATATTTATAAAATGCCTGAAATCATCCTTGATTTCAATATTTATTGGCACTTTAAAATACCTGAAATAAAGATTAATTTCAATATTTATTGGCACTTTGAAAAGCCTGAAATAACCCTTAATTTTAAAGTTAATTGGCAGTTTGGAATACCTGAAATAATGATTAATTTTAATGTTTATTGGCACTTTGGAAAGCCTGAATTTTGCACTATAATTCCCATTTTTTCCCCCTTTGGAGGAGTTGATCCCTGTGAGGTGTGGTGCAGTCAGCCCGTGGAGAAATTAATAGAATATTGCAACGTGATGAAAATCCGAGTGTTCTGGTCTCTGCTCTTCTCCTGGGAAAGCACTTTCTGTGTGGAGGAATATCGGTGAGAATCCACTTCTTCCTCCCAAATTTTCCCCCATTTTTTATTTGTTTCCCCTGTGAAAATTCCTTGGCTGCTCCCAGGAGGGCTCAAAAGTGCTGCAGAAATCCACAGGAAAAACAAAAAAATAAAACAACCCAAAAAACCCCAATATTAAGACTGAGTTTGTGAAGTTTGAAATCTTTGGGATTCTGAGAATCTGAAGTTTGGAATTTTTTATGAATCTGAAATTTGGGATCTTTGGGACTCTGAAGTTTGGGATCTTTGGGATTCTGGGACTCTGAAGTTTGGAATCTTTGGGATTCTGAAGTTTGGGATCTTTGGGATTTTGGGACTGAAATTTGGAATCTTTGGGACTCTGAAGTTTGGGATGTTTGGGATTCTGGGACTCTGAAGTTTGGGATCTTTGGGACTCTGAAGTTTGGGATCTTTGGGATTTTTGGACTCTGAAGTTTGGGATCTTTGGAATCTTTGGGACTCTGAAGTTTGGAATTTTGCAATTTTGGGACTGAAATTTGGAATCTATGGGACTCTGAAGTTTGGAACCTTTGGGATTCTGGGAATGTGAATTTTGGGATTCTAGGNTTTGGAATCTTTGGGACTCTGAAGTTTGGAATTTTGCAATTTTGGGACTGAAATTTGGAATCTTTGGGACTCTGAAGTTTGGAACCTTTGGGATTCTGGGAATGTGAATTTTGGACTCTTTGGGAATGTGAATTTTGGAATCTTTGGGATTCTGGGAACGTGACGTTTGAAATCCTTTCTGGGAATGTGAATNCTCTGAAGTTTGGGATCTTTGGGATTTTTGGACTCTGAAGTTTGGGATCTTTGGAATCTTTGGGACTCTGAAGTTTGGAATTTTGCAATTTTGGGACTGAAATTTGGAATCTATGGGACTCTGAAGTTTGGAACCTTTGGGATTCTGGGAATGTGAATTTTGGGATTCTAGGAATGTGAATTTTGGACTCTTTGGGATTCTGGGAACGTGACGTTTGAAATCCTTTTTGGGATTGTGAATTTTGGAATCTTTGGGATTTTGGGAATGTGAAGTTTGGAATTTTTGTGAATCTGAAATTTGGAATCTTTGGGATTTTGGGATTCTGAAGTTTGGAATCTTTGGGACTCTGAATTTTGGGATCTTTTGGGACTCTGAAGTTTGGAATCTTTTTTGGGAATGTGAAGTTTGGAACCTTTGGGACTCTGAAGTTTGGAATTTTGCGATTTTGGGACTGAAATTTGGAATCTTTGGGACTCTGCAGCTTGGAACCTTTGGGATTTTGGGAATGTGAAGNGGAATCTTTGGGACTCTGAATTTTGGGATCTTTTTTGGGACTCTGAAATTGGAATCTTTTTTGGGAATCTGAATTTTGGAATCTTTGGGACTCTGAAGTTTGGAATTTTTGGAATCTTTGGGACTCTGAAGTTTGGAATTTTGCAATTTTGGGACTGAAATTTGGAATCTATGGGACTCTGAAGTTTGGAACCTTTGGGATTCTGGGAATGTGAATTTTGGGATTCTAGGAATGTGAATTTTGGACTCTTTGGGATTCTGGGAACGTGACGTTTGAAATCCTTTTTGGGATTGTGAATTTTGGAATCTTTGGGATTTTGGGAATGTGAAGTTTGGAATTTTTGTGAATCTGAAATTTGGAATCTTTGGGATTTTGGGATTCTGAAGTTTGGAATCTTTGGGACTCTGAATTTTGGGATCTTTTGGGACTCTGAAGTTTGGAATCTTTTTTGGGAATGTGAAGTTTGGAACCTTTGGGACTCTGAAGTTTGGAATTTTGCGATTTTGGGACTGAAATTTGGAATCTTTGGGACTCTGCAGCTTGGAACCTTTGGGATTTTGGGAATGTGAAGTTTGGGATTCTGGGAATGTGAATTTTGGACTCTTTGGAAATGTGAATTTTGGACTCTTTGGGATTCTGGGAACGTGAAGTTTGGAATCCTTTTTGGGAATGTGAAGTTTGGAACCTTTGGGATTCTGGGAATCTGAGGTTTGGAATCTTTTGGATTTTGCGGCTCTGAAGTTTGGAATCTTTTTTGAGACTCTGAAATTTGGAACCTTTGGGATTCTGGGATCTGAAGTTTGGGATCTTTGGGAGTCTGAAGTTTGGAATCCTTGAGATTCTGGGAATGAGAAGTTTGGGATTCTGGGAATGAGAGGTTTGGGATCTTTGGGATTCTGAAATTTGGAATCTTTGGGATTCTGGGAAGCTGAAGTTTGGGACCCATTCTGGGAACGTGAATTTTGGAATCTTTGGGATTCTGAAGTTTGGAATCTTTGGGAATGTGAATTTTGGGATCTTTGGAATCTTTGGGACTCTGAAATTGGGAATTTTGGGGATTTTGGGACCCTGAAGTTTGGAATCTTTTTTTGAGACTCTGAAATTTGGGATTCTGGGAACTTGATGTTTGGAATTTTTGTGAATCTGAAGTTTGGAATCTTTGGAAACGTGAATTTTGGAATCTTTGTGATTCTGGGAATGTGAAGTTTGGAATCTTTTTTGGGAATGTGAAGTCTGGAATCTTTTTTGGAAATGTAAATTTTGCAGTCTTTGGGATTCTGGGACTCTGAAGTTTGGAATCTTTGGGATTCTGAAGTTTGGGATTTTGGGATTCCGGGAGTCTGAAGTTTGAGATCTTTGGGACTCTGGGAATGTGAACTTTGGAATTCTTGTGAATCTGAAGTTCAGAATCTTTAGGATTTTGGGATTCTGAAGTTTGGAATCTTTGGGAATGTGAATTTTGGGATCTTTGGGATCTTTGGGACTCCGAAGTTTGGGATCTTTTTGGGGACTCTGAAATTGGGATCTTTTTTGGGAATCTAAATTTTGGAATCTTTGGAAATGTGAAGTTTGGAATCTTTGGGATTCTGGGAATTTGAAGTTTGGGACTCTGAAGTTTGGAATTTTTTTGCGACTGAAGTTTGGAACCTTTGGGATTCTGGGAATGTGAAGTTTGGACTCTTTGGGACTCTGTGCAGCTGAAGTTTGGGGATTTTTCACGATTTATGGAGATGTGACATTTCAAAAGCAGCCACACCTTTCCTTCTCTTCTTTTTTTTTTTTTTTTAAATCATATTATTATTTTTCTCCTTCCTCTTCTGAAGGGCTCGATGGGAATTTTTTTTAAAATAAAATTCTCTTCCTTAGATCTAATCCCCCTAAATATCCATAATTAAGACCCTGGAACAGCTTGGTGTTTCTCTAAATAATAATTTATTTTGTTTTCCAGCAGTGCGCTGTTCATGAGCACAATCCATGAATACGATATCCTGGAAGACCTTGCTGATTTAATTAAAAGAGTTGTTGTAAGTCCTGCATTTTAAATTTCTCTCTAAATTCTCAAACATGTGTTAATTGAAGCACTTTGGGATTATAATCCTAAATTAGTTCTATTTCCTTTTGGCTGGAGTGAAGATATTATTTGATAATTGAGTTAATTTGATAATTTCCAGACAAGAAATTTCTTCTGGCCAAGGCTTTATTCCAGTTGGGATAATTTAGGAAATATTTGCAGTCAGGAATAAAGTTGGTGGATGAATGAATGACTTATTTAACAAATAACTTATTTAACAAATGTTAAATGAGTTATTTATTTAACAAATGTTATTTTAAATTTGCTGCTGTTGCTGACTTAAAACACAGGAGAGGAAGATGTGACAAATATCCTCAGCAGCTGAAGGAATTTATTGTGGGTTTTATTTTAAATTTAGAAAATAAAACATTTCTTATTTCATTTCTTGCAATTCCCTGCTCAACCCCAAGCTACATATTTTGTTGTTTTCTTTTTAAATTTAGGTTGAATATATTTCTTAATTAATTTCTTTTTGGGTTTTTTTGGGTTGTACATCCAGGAGTGAAATGGATTTGGAGGAGGAGCAGATTTTGGGGTGTTTAATTGGATATTTCCAGTGGGTTTTTTTTGGTATTTAGAGAATTCCACAAGTGCTCAGAGGGGCTGAATTTCCTCAGCAGGAAATTTCCATCCAGGAATTCCCTCTTTTCATGCCAACATCGATTTCTCAGCCAAAATGTGAAATGCAGCTGCCCCAGGGATGGGGAATTCCAGCAGAGCAGGAAATGTCCCTGAGCTGAACCTGAGCAGGCAGAAATTCAAACTCTCACATCTCAATAAATCAATTTTTTTTTTAAATTTGATTTTTTTTTTTCCTTTCTCCTTGTTCCAGAACATCCCATATTTCATCAGTGGCATCCTGAGGATTGGCAGTGGCATTGAAAATGTGAGTTTTTGGGGGAGTGGGGATGGGAAATCTCCTGCTCCATCTTCTCATTTACAAAAATCCACTTTCTGCTAGAACTGAACTCATTAATTAGAAACTTTGGACTGGGAAAAATCCTTAATTTCCCTGGGTTTAATCCCTTTTTTTCCCCACTTTGTTTTAAAAATCAGCATTGCAGCAGCAGGAAAAGCAGAATAAACACAACTGGGGCTTCCCCACTTGCTGTTAGTTTTGGGGATGTTCATCTTAGTGATGTGATTTTTTTAAAGATTATTTTTCAACAGCCATAAGAAGAAGNCTGCTCAACCCCAAGCTACATATTTTGTTGTTTTTTTTTT
>SWJQ01001208.1:0-10177 GCA_007252995.1 Zosterops borbonicus | reverse complement strand
ATATATATATATAATATAATATATATATATATATCAGTCATCAGAAGGAAANTTAAAGATTATTTTTCAACAGCCATAAGAAGAAGTTTCTGAATCAAATTGAATCAAATTTTAGAAGGCTTATATATATATATATATTTTTAATAATTTCAGTCATCACCAGGAAGTTTCTGAATCAAATTTGAGGGAGTTTATATATATATATATATATATCAGTCATCAGAAGGAAGTTTCTGAATCAAATTTTAAAGGGTTTATATATTTTTAAAAATAATTTCATCACAAAGAGATTTCTAAAATCTGAGAGGTTTATTTATTTATTTATTTTAATAATTTCAGTCATCACCAGGAAGTTTCTGTATCAGATTTGAGGAGGTTTATATATGGATACGTTTCTATATATTTATATAGATATATCTTATATATTTATGTATCTTTTATAGATATACGGATTATATATATAAAATATGTATTATATATATAAAATATGTAGTGTGTGTATTATATATGTAATATAGATAATATATAATATATTATATATAAAGTTCATATTATATTTATTTATATATAACATAATACATCTTATAAAAACTATAAAATATATATTATGTATTATGTATACTTATATTTAATTTATAACATATATAATATAGAATATATCTATTCTATATATTGCATAGTATATATTATATATAAAATATATATTATATGATATATATTATTATATATATATAACAATAATAATACATATTATAATATTATATAGGATGTATTTGTCAGTCATTTCAGAAGTTTCTAAATCAAATCCCACCATTTGAATTCTTCCTGTGGCCAGANAATCCCACCACTTGAATTCTTCCTGTGGCCAGAAGAATTGGCTGCAGGACTGTGACTGTGACTGTGACTGTGCTGACCTAGACCAGAGGATGTGAGGAATATTCCCAGCAGTCAAAGGGATTTATTGTGGATTTTATTTTAAATTTAGCCAATAAAACATTTCTTATTTCATTTCTTGAAACTCCCTGCTCAACCCCAAGCTGCATCTTTTGCTATTTCTATTTATTCCCCGTTAAAAAAAAAAAAAAACAACTCAACCCCAAACAAAAGCTCCCAACACTTTACTTTGTACATCAACGATTTTTTTTTTTCCTTTATTTTCTAATTTTTTTTCCTGTTTGGAGCAGGGTTTTTACCACGTTGAAGAGGCCCTGGACTGGGTGAGGTGTGTGGGGGATTCCAACGTCCTGCAGCGCCTGCAGGAGCTCGGGCGCTACAGCCGCGTCGACCTCGCCATTCTCTTCACTGAGTGTGAGTATGGACAGCCCAGCACGGGCCAGAAACCCAAAATAAATCCCTTTGTGTTGGGAAAGATGGGACAGGAAGGACTTTTGGATATGACTGCATGGTAAGAAATACTGCAGATATAAAACCTGTGAGGGAAATAGAAATGAAAGCCAGTTTGGAGATGTGAGCCTGGCAGGCAGGAAAACGGGGATGAGCTGGAGATGGGTTGAAGGACAGGAAAACAAAAGACAGGAATGTTGCCTTTCCACCCTGCCAAAGGCATCAGGGAATAAACAGATAAGAAAATGTAACTTTTAGAATTTAGAATATAAAATGACATGGTAATGTAGTAGTTCTCATAGGCTGCATGCAAAGTTTGTAGGTTTTGTATCTCACGCCGGTTGGTCCCTGTAAATTAGAATATTCAACGCAAAAAGAGATAGAATGGATTGGAACAAGGTGATCTCTCTCTTCTCTTGCCCTCTCACCTCTCTTCCCTTACCCTCTTGGCCTCTCCTCTCTCCCTCTCTTGCTCCTGTTTTCTCCCCACGTTTTTCCCCTGCTCCTACCTCGTTTTTCCCCCTGAGCTCTGTTCTATCTCTCTCTCCCCATTCTCTCTTTAGGGCTTTGCTCCAGCCCAGGCTGGTGGCTGAAGGCAAAGCCCTCTTTACCCACCACCCTTGTAATAATAAAGTGTCTCTAGAACATCTCAGGTCTGCAAAGTTCCTTGTCCCCACCATCCACGGAAAAAATTCTACACCTTTCTGTTGCTTTTATCTTTATTTTTTATTGCCAGACCTGGGATGAAATGCCTGAGATGGAATTTTTGTGTTCAGGCTCAGATGTTTGTTATTTCTTATCTCACAAATTAAGTTCTGCAGCACTTCAGGCTAAAAAAAGTAAAAAATGGAGCCGTGTTTCCTTTTCTTTGAGGTCTTTTGAGAATAAAATGGCCAATTAAGAAATGCAGGTGGCTCAAAATCAAAATTGGATTTTCTCCACAACTCCCTAATTTGTGGGAATTAAGCAGATAAACAGGGGAAGGGAAAGGGGAGTTCGGTGGAGTTTTCTGTGGATTGTTTTTTTCTGTGGATTGTTTTTTTTCTGTGGATTGTTTTTTTTCTGTGGATTGTTTTTTTTTGTGGATTTTTTTTTCTGTGGATTTTTTTTAATGGATTTTTTTTGTGGATTTCTTCTGTGGATTTCTTGGTGGGTTTTTTGGTGGATTTTTTGGCAGATTTTGGTGGATTTTTGGTGTATTTTATAGTGGAGGGTTTTTTTTGTGATGGAGTATTTTTTCGTGTGGAGTTTTTCTTTTTTTTTGGTGGAGTTTTCTTTTTGAGGATTTTTTTTAAATTATTTTTTTGTTTGGAGGGGTTTTTTTGTGGAGTTTTCTGTTTGTTTGTTTGTTTGTTTGTTTGTTTTGGTGGAGGTTGTTTTTTTTTTATGGACTTTTTTGTGGATTTCAAACCCACAGGTGATGCTGCCCTGCTCTGACAGTCCCTGAAACCACCCCAATAACCTGAATTTCCCTTTTCATTTCCTCCAGAAGCTCTGAAGCCACTTCCACCCAATTTTAATTTTTAATTCCCTTCCATCCCTCCCTTTTCCATCCATTCTGGGAAGTGCAGGATGATTTTGGAGAGCCCTGAATGGCTTTTGAGGACAAACCCTGATGGTTTTGTGCCTTGGTTTTCTTATCCAGAATAATCCATGGCTACAGGTGGAAGAGGTTGATGTTTTCCCTGGAAAAAAGAGCTGCATTAATCACATTTTTCTCTGAATTAATTTATCAATTCACAACCCAGGAATGCAAAGCAGCAGCACCTCTTTGTCTTTAATTCCAGAGAAATCCCCTCTCCCTCTTTGGGATGGAATTGATCCTTTAATTTGAGTTTGAGTGATTTTGTCCCAAGATAGTGATCCAGGTAAAAGAAATCCTGGTGGAGATGATGATGAAAGAAAGAAAGAAAGGGATTTTAATTATTTAATTTAAATTATTTTTACTTTCAACCTAATAACCAACCACCCCTGGCCCACAATGAGGATTTTTCTATCTAATTACAAAACACCACCCAAATAATGAAGAAAAAGGTGAAAAAGAAGGACTGGCCTAAAACTAAAACCTCCATCTTTATTTATAGATATATTACTGTATTCTAAACACTTCNGATTTTTCTATCTAATTACAAAACACCACCCAAATAATGAAGAAAAAGGTGAAAAAGAAGGACTGGCCTAAAACTAAAACCTCCATCTTTATTTATATATATATATTACTGTATTCTAAACACTTAAACTCTTAAGTTTTGCCCCCTGTGATATCACACACTTCTATCCCAACTCCACAGGCACAATCCCAGGGCTGTCACTCAATTTTAGAAACTTTTTCCAAAGCCTCAGTTCAAATGCAATGTTTGCTTGGGGGTCAGTTCCTGTCAGCACAGAAAGTCTGAAATTCTCAGTGATCAAAGTTCCATCACCTTTACTCCTAAAAATCCTAAAATAATTCGTGTTCTTAATTTCATTCTGGGCTTCTCCAATAGTAAAAAAAAAATGAATTTTGAAGCCCAGATTTGTTACAATTATTATTTTAAAGTCTCTTATCACCAAAATTATTCCATTTATTCAGTTGTGAGTCAGGTTTTGCTGGCAGAGCAGGGATTTTAGTGGGAGAAAAGAGGAGAAAGCCTTGAAGAATTAATTCCTCACCCTCTTGTGTTCTCCTGAAATTTTGTCTCCAGGGAAACATTACATCACCAAAGTGGCTCTGGAGGATTGTGATTTAGTGGCAGAATTGGAAGCTCTGACCTGTGAGAGCTCCAGGAAGGTGAGGGAAACTCTCAGGATGGGTTTGGGATATTTTTTTTGGGGAGTTCTGGTTATCAAGGGTTGTAAAAAATATCCAAATCGTGAAAGAGAAATGTTGCACAAGCTTGAGTTGTTCAATTCTGGCATAAATAATTCCATTTACTACATGAAATAATTACCTTTATGCTGCTGAATTAAATGAGTTGAGTGGATAAATGGTTTTGTCCTTGGTCCCACAGAAAAGTGAAGCCCTGAAACAAAGGGGAAATGCTGAATTTTCCCAAAGAAACCTGGGCAGTGCCATCGTGTCCTACACAAAAGCCATCGAGTTCTGGTAAGAGCTGCTCTCACATTTATCCTCATTTTCTACAATTTTGCATCAACCACTTCAATTATAAGCCAAATAATACCTGACTTTAAAAAAAAAAACCTATTACCCATTTTTTATTCTGTTTTTCCCCCATTTCTGGTGGGTTTTTTTGTGCTTTTGCTGCTCCAAAAGTCCTGTTAGGGTTTGGAAATGACCAAGAGGAAGAGGAACAAAACTGAAAGGAAATTAATTATTTAAAGAACAACCACTTTGAGTGTTTTCCCTCGAGATACTCTTGCAAATATTGCCAATATTTATCATTATTTATCTTTATTCTGATGATGCAATAGGAATAAAGAAGAACAAATATTTCAGTGCCTGGTCTTGGCAGCTCTCAGCCTTTTATTTCCTTTATTTAATTTCTTCTCTAAAGGCTCTGGGGACTTCCCTGGGCTCTGCAGAAGGGAGAAAGGGATGAAATTTGAATTTTTAGGGCATTTTTTTCCCTTTCCCTTGGGATGTCAGCAGGCTTGGTGTGTTCCCCATTAGAAATGCTGATTTTACTCAACCTGTTGTCCATAAAATACAGGAAAATGGATCAAATCCCACTTTCCACAGAACCGCTTTGTGCAAAGAATTAGATTTTTCATTTCTGAAGCCTTTGGCTTTACATTTATAACCTGAAGAAGATCCAGATTTTTGATTTTTTTTCCCTCCCTTTTATCCATACTGAATACATATCCATACTCATCACAAAGAATTAATTTTAATCTATTTATTTATTTCTAATATTCTGTGAATAAATCCAGTTTAATCCCCATCAGTGCCCCGTGGCAGGAGAGGTTTTGGTCCCAAATTCAAACTGATTTCAACTTTTTTTTTTTGCCAAATGGAGCCCCTTGGATCAAAGTCAGGATGGGAAAATCAGAACTTGGTGGAAATTCAGGAAATCCTGAAAGAAGCAGAGGAGATCCTGGGTTTTCCAGAGTTTTTTAAGAGTATGCTGAGAATAATTGGGATTAGTTGGAAGTTGATGATCTCAAATCTTACAAATAATCCCACAATTATAATGTCACATAATTTAAAAGTGACAACTTTTAAATCCATGGAGTTTTTTTGTTTTTGAGGGCAAACCTTGTGAAAATTGAAATTTTTTTTCTCTTCTCCTTATGGTTTTCAATAAGAATACTCATTATTAACCCTTATGATCTTATTTTTTTTTTCCAAGCCCTACAAACCATCTCCTGTATGGGAACAGAGCTCTGTGCTTCATTCTCACCAGGCAGTACGAGTGAGTAACCCCTGGAAGGTTGGGCTGGACTGCTGGAAAATAAATAAAATTTAAAATTGGGGGAGATTGAAAATGGGGGAAATTGAAAATAAGATAAAATTGAAAATGGGGGAGATTGAAAATAAGATAAAATTGAAAATAAGGGAAAATTGAAAATGGGAGAAATCGAAAATAGGGGACATATTTTAAATAGGGTGAATTTTAAATAGGGGACAATTGAAATAGGGGACTTCTGAAATAAGGGACATTTGAAATAGCGGGAATTCAAAATAAAGGAAATTCAAAATAGGGGGAAATATTGAAATACTGAAAATGGGGATAATTGAAAATGGGGATAATTGAAAATGGGCGAAATTGAAAATAAGGGGAAATTGAAAATAGGGGACATGTTTTAAATAGGGTAAATTTGTAATAGGGGGAATTCAAAATAGGGGAAAATATTGAAATATTGAAAATGGGGGACACTGAAAATGGAAGAAATTCAAAATAGGGAAAATATTGAAAATTGGGGACATATTTAAAATTGGGGACATATTTAAAATAGGGGAATTCAAAATAGGGGAAAATATTGAAATATTGAAAATGGGGGTAATTGAAAATAGGGGACATTTGAAATAGGGAGAATTCAAAATAAGGGAAATGCAAAATAGGGGAAAACATTGAAATACTGAAAATGGGGGAAATGGAAAATGGGGAAAAGTGAAAATAAAGGGAAATTGAAAATTGGGGAAATTGAAAATAGGGGACATTTGAAATAGGGGACATTTGGAATAGGGGGAATTCAAAATAAGGGCAGTTCAAAATAGGGGAAAACATTGAAATACTGAAAATGGGGATAATTGAAAAATGGGAGAAATTCAGAATAGGGAAACTGTTGAAAATGGGGGTAATTGAAAATGGGGGAAATTGAAAATAAGAGAAAACTTAAAATTGAGGAAATTGAAAATAGGGGACATTTGAAATAAGGGACATTTGAAATAGGGGGAATTCAAAATAAAGGAAATTCAAAATAGGGGGAAATATTGAAATACTGAAAATGGGGGACATTGAAAATGGGAGAAATTGTAAATAGGGGACATATTTAAAATAGGGGAAATTGAAAGTAGAGGACATTTGAAGTAAGGGACATTTGAAATAGGGGGAATTCAAAATAAGGGAAATTCAAAATAGGGGAAAATATTGAAATATTGAAAATGGGAGAAATTCAAAATAGGGAAAATACTGAAAATAGAGGTAATTGAAAATGAGGGAAATAGAAAATTGGGGAAATTGAAAATTGGAGGAAATTGAAAATAGGGGTCATATTTATAATAGGGGACATTTGAAATAGGGGCAATTCAAAATAAGGGAAATTCACAATAGGGGAAAATATTGAACTATTGAAAATGGGGGAAATTGAAAATGGGGAAAAGTGAAAATAAAGGGAAATTGAAAATTGGGGAAATTGAAAATAGGGGACATATTTAAAATAGGGGACATTTGGAATAGGGGGAATTCAAAATAGGGGAAAATATTTAAATATTGAAAACGAGGGTAATTGAAAATAAGCGGAAATTGAAAATAGGGGACATATTTTAAATAGGGTGACTTTTAAAATAGAGGAAATTGAAAATAAGGGGAAATTGAAAATTGGAAAATTGAAAATAGGGGACATTTGGAATAGGGGGAATTCAAAATAAGGGCAATTCAAAATAAGGGCAATTCAAAATAGGGGAAAACATTGAAATACTAAAAATGGGGGACATTAAAAATGGGAGAAAGTGAAAATGGGGAAATTGAATATAAGGGGAAATTGAAAATTGGGGGAAATTGAAAATAAGGGGACATATTTAAAATAGGGGACATTTGAAATAGGGAGGATTCAGAATAAGGGAAATTCAAAATAGGGGAAAACATTGAAATACTGAAAATGGGGGACATTAAAAATGGGGGAAATGGAAAATGGGAAAAAGTGAAAATAAAGGGAAATTGAAAATTGGGGAAATTGAAAATAGGGGACATTTGGAATAGGGGGAATTCAAGATAAAGGAAATTCAAAATAGGGGAAAACATTGAAATATTGAAAATGTTGGACACTGAAAATAGGCAAAATTTAAAATAGGGGACATTTGAAATAGGGGACATTTAAAATTGAGGTAATTTTAAATAGGGAAAATTCAAAATTGGGGACATTGAAAATCAAGGAAATTCGAAATAGAGGAAATTCGAAATAGAAGAAATTTGAAATAGAGAATATTTTTAAGAAAATGGGCATTTTTAAAGCTAAACCACCAAATGATTATTTCTGATGATGTGCCTGTAGCTGGGATTGTGGATTTCCCCATCCCTGGAAGTGTCCAAGGCCAGCTTGGAGCAACCTGGGACAGGGAAAGGTCTCCCTGCTCATTTTGGGGTGGAAAATCAGATTTTAAGGTCCTTTTTTCCACCCCCAAACCATTCTATAGTTCTATGGGCTGCTGTTTTATTCAAAATTTTTAATATTCTAATTTATTATATTTGTATTTATGCTCTTTACATCAGCCTGGTGTATTATAATAATAATGTAATATTATTACAAATATAATATAATTATTAATTTTTTTTATACTAATATATTGTATTATTTTGGGGATATAAATAATAAATTTCCTCTTCTTTCCCCTCCCTTCTCTCTTACAGGAGAGCAGTAATTGATGCAAAAAGAGCCATAATCCTCAAGCCTGATTGGCCAAAGGTTGGTTTCTTTAACATCCCAAAATCAGCTTTTTTTGGGTATTTTTGAGCAAAATGAGAACCCAGAGCTGATTTTTAATGAATGAACACAGAGATTTATGGAGTGAAAATTCTTGCCAAGTGCATTTGTATGGAGTTTTTGGGTTTAAAATGTTATTTTTGAGGTGTCTCTCAGTGTTGGGAAGAGATGCAAGAAAATGTTTGTTGTGTTGGGAGTTATCAAAATGCTTCAAAAAAAAGCAGATATAAATATAAAAAATAATATTAAAAATATCTTATAATAATATAGTATTTAAAAAAAAATCCTGATTAATGGCCAGCAGGTATTTCCCAATATTCCTGGCCTGAAGGAGAGTAAATAAGGGATGTTTAGAAAAATTGCAGAGTAGCTGAGATTAGGGGAGGAAAAGCAAATTTGTTCTTTTTCAAAGAAGAGAAAGAAGAAAAAAACCCACCCAAATTTGATTTAAAAAAAAAAAACAAAAAAACAAACAAACAAACAAAAAAACCCCCAACAAACAAACAAAAAAAATGCAACTTTTTTCATTCTTCCCATTTATCCCAGTTTCACTGTGCTGAGCTTTAAAAATCTGATTATTCATCAGCTGAAAGCTGAATTATTTAAAAAAAAAAGTGATTTTTTTGCTGCTACTGCAGCATTTTTGGGTGGAAATCTTTCATCTCCTGGGTGCGACTAAAACCTTGAAATAACAATTTTGAATTGAAATGTCAATTTTTGAATTAAAATGTCAATTTTTGTGCCCTGCAGGGTCACCACCACTACTGCAAAGCGCTGGCGCTGCTGGGCAGGGCTGAGCTGGCCCTGGAGGCCAATGGCAGGGCTCAGGAGTTGTGCCGGAAAAACCCCGAGGGGCTCAAGGAACTCGTCCAGCAAAGTGAAAAAATCAAAAAAAGCCTCCAAGAAACTGCCGGTAAATGGGAAATTGGGAAATTTGATTTGGAAGTAGTCCAGTTTTTTTTATTTTTAATTTAATTTAATTTTAATTTAAATTTTTAAAATGTTAAATTGAATTTATTTCAATTTTTTAATTTATTTTATTAAAAAAAAAATAGTTTATTTAAAATTTTAAAATTTAATTTATTTCAATTTTTTACTGAATTTATTTAAATTTTTTATTTGATTTATTTAAATTTTTCTATTTAATTTTATTTCTTATTTAATTTTATTCTTAATTAATTTTTTCTTATTTAATTTTATTTTTTATTTTTTTATTTGTATTCAATTTTTTTTACTTTAATTTATTTATTTAATTTATTATTTAATTTTAATTTTTAATTAATTTTATTTTTATTCAATTTCCTTTTACTTTAATTTATTAATTTAATTTATTTTTTATTCAATTTAATTTTTATTCAATTTATTTTTTATTTAATTTTATTTTTATTCAATTTATTTTTTCTTTATTTAATTTATTCTTTATTTATTTTTAATTAATTTATTTTTTATTTAATTTTATTTATTATTTAATTTTATTTTTAGTCAATTTTCTTTTACTTTAATTTATTCTTTATTTAATTTTATTTTTTATTTAAATTTATTTTTATTCAATTTCTTTTTACTTTAATTTATTTAATTTATTCTTTATTTAATTTTAATTTTATTCAATTTATTTTTACTTTAATTAATTTATTTAATTTATTCTTTAATTTTATTTTTAATTAATTTATTTTTATTGAATTTTATTTTTTATTCAATTTTCTTTTTACTTTAATTAATTTATTTTATTTATTTTTATTTAATTTTATTT
>SWJQ01001207.1:30091-50932 GCA_007252995.1 Zosterops borbonicus | reverse complement strand
GGGAAAAAAAAAAAGAAAAAAAAAGAAGAAAATTTCTTCTTTCCTGCGTTGGGATGGGAGGAGAAGGAGGCTCCTGCTGTCCCCTGGAGTTCTCAGCCCGAGGTGTGTTTAGGAGGGAGGTTTGGCGGTGTCGCTGAGCAGGGAGGACGAGGAGGATGAGGAGGAGGAGGAGGAGGAGGTGCCGTTCTCGGGTCTGGGGGAGCCCCGGGCCGGGGGCACGAAGGGCGAGGCCGCGCTGGCGCTGCCGGGGGAGGCCGCACGGGGCTCCCCGGGGGGACCCTCCCCTCGCTCCGGGGGCCGCAGCCCCGGCAGCGCCAGCGGGAGCCCGGCCACGCACAGCACCCGGCCCAGCCGCCGCGCCACCTGCGGACACGGGGGATAAATTAGTTATGGGAATGTTAGAAATGTGTATTATATATAAAATTGGCTTTTCGCAAGATGTGCGCTGTGTGATTAATAACATGGTAAGGACATGGGATGAGTTTATTTCTGCTGTTAGTAAAAAAAAAGATTAGCCATAAACTTATAGCCTATATCCTTACAGTTTAACCATATTTATATCAACTACTATAAGTATGGTTAAACTGTAAGGATATAGGCTATAAGTTTATTTCTGCTATTAGTAAAAGAAGATTAGGCATAGTGGTAGTAGTTGATGTAAATATGGTTAAAGTGTCTGTTTAATCAAAATAACACCCAGTGAACGTGGAAGGAAGACCCTGCTATTGATATAATATGTTTGAATTGTCTGTTTAATCCAAATAACAGCCAGTGAACAGGTAAAGAAGACTCTGCTATTGACACACCAACTATCAGCATCTCCCACCTGAAACAAGTCTGGACCAAAGCACAAACTAAAGGTGATAATGGAGACACAGCCCAGAAACACAAATGCTCTAAAAAGGCAAACCCAAGGAGGGGCCAGGCAAAACACCTCCTGCAATATGGAAACCGGTTTATGGAATTATATGAATATTCATATATTGAAGTAACAGGAAGGGTATTTAAAGAATGGCTCTGAGATAGCAAAGCACTGCTGGAGCCCCCAGACCTGCCCTGGCTCCCCCATCCCAGCTCCCGGTGAGGGGTGTCCTGGCTCCTTCCTGCCCCTTTTTATCCACAGACACTTCAGCAGGACCCTGCAACAAGCAGGAATTGCTCCTAAAAAGGCCAAGGCAGGGAAGGGAAAAATAAAAACTAAAACTCCTGCTGGGGAGAGCCTGAACCTCTCTCTGCTGCCTCCCAGCACGGGCCAAAGGCCCCACAGCCTTCCCAGCACCTCCACAGCTGCTTCCCATTTGAGCTTAAACAAAACCAGGGGCTGCTGCTGGACCCAGACAAGTGGGACATTATTCAGGGAGCAGTCAGGGCTCTGCTCCCAGCCCTGCCTCGTTACAGGGCTTTAAACACTCCTGATTAAATTGGAGGAATTTCTGGAGTTCCAGCCCCAAACCCCATCCCTGGGAGCTGCTCTTGTTTTTTAAGGAACCATCAGAGTTTTATTTCCTCCTGAATTGACCCACGGGGAACAATTGCCCACAGAACCTTTTTATGAGCCCCCTCGTAAACAGGGAGGGCTGCAGGGAAAGCACTAAAATTTCCTCTTATTGTTCCAAAAGCAGCACAAGCAGCGTTGGGTTTGAGGCAATGGGGCTGTCCCTGAGCCCAGGGATGTGCAGGGACAGCCACAGCCCCATCCCAGGACACAATTCCCCAGGGGACACAGCACAGCCTGGCCTTTAAATCTGTCAGGAGAGATTTTTTTTCTGAACATTTAGTGAGGAAAAATCCAGCAGAAATGTTCTGGGTTTGAGGAATGGAGCTGCTGTGGCTGGAATCAGCTCATTTTTTAAGAGCTTCCCTCTGCATCCCTGTTATTCCCAACCACAACTCAGCTTGGAATATTTATTTTTGCCCCTGGGCACTGAATTCTGTCGGGGGTTTCTCCCTGAAATAGCTGGGACAGGTTTCAGGTGAGGATTTCTCTTTCAAACACCTCTGACAGGTTTCAGGTGAGGATTTTCCCCTCACCTGTGACAGATTTCAGATAAAGATTTCCCCTCAAACACCTCTGACAGGTTTCAGGTGAGGATTTTCCCCTCACCTGTGACAGATTTCAGATAAAGATTTCCCCTCAAACACCTCTGACAGGTTTCAGGTGAGGCTACAGAACATTTTCAAGGACAGACCAACCTGTTCTCAAAACAATTTCAATTACATTATTACCTAATAAATGCTATTTGACAAACCACATTTCTGGACAGCCCCAGGGACAGCTTTAAACGTTGTCCCTTGTTCTGGGACAGGAAATTTTCCTACCTGTGACCTGATCTTGAGGGCAGGTCCCAGCTTGAGCCCCATGTTGTTCAGCAGGTGCTCCTCTGTCAGGAGGGGCAGGGTCTCCCCATCGATGGCCTGTTCTCGGAATACCTGGGGGGACACGCCCAGAAAAGGTGAACTCACACACAAAAAAGGTGAACTCACACACAAAAAAGGTGAACTCGCACACAAAAAAGGTGAACTCGCACACAAAAAAGGTGAACTCACACCCAAAAAGGGTGAACTCACACCCAAAAAGGGTGAACTCACACACAAAAAAGGTGAAATCCCAAACCCTCAGCCCAGATTTACCCACCCAGGGGTGTTCCCAATCCTGGAGCCATCCCTTTGGAGAGTGGCAGTGGGTTTTTAGGGTTTTTTTTATTATTTATTTTTTCAGGGGTGCAGCAGGAGCTGCTCTTTGACCCAGCACAACTCACTGCATCCATTCCTTCCCCCTCCTCTGCCAGGAGACAAAACCTTCCCTAAAACACTCCACAAAAATCCTCAACTTGGGAAAAGCCTCCCCTGGGGTGTCCCCCAGCTCTGGGGCAGAGACAAAGCTGTGAATTCTGGCCAGGCTGGGGCAGTTTTTAGTTGTGCTCAAGTTCCCTGGTTTGCCCGTGGTTCTGGAATCAGCATTCCAGGGAATTCTGCAGGGCTTTCCTGGTTCTGGAATCACAACATCCCAGGGAATTCTGCAGGGCTCTCCTGGTTCTGGAACCAGCATTCCAGGGAATTTTGCACACAGAGACATCCTGTAAACACCCACCACCCACCTCCTTTCAGCCAGACTCCTCTCCCTCCCTTCTCACCTGGATCAGAACCTGCTCCCCTTCCCAAGCACATCCTAAACCCCTGGGGGATTCCTTGGGGAAGGCTCCCTGTCCCAAATCTCCACAACAAACTGCTGTCCCAGGCACAGCTCTCTGCTCCAGAGCCAGGCTGGTTTTCAAATCCTGTCCTACCTGAGCTCAGGCTCAGTCCTAACCCCATCCTCTCCTTATTTCTGCCCAAACCTCACCCCACACCTTGTCTGGCAGCGAATTCCATGAGGAAATAAACCCTGCAGGGGCTGTGGGATGCAGCCCCCAGCCCAGCTGGGAGGGAATGGAGCTCCCAGGGGATGTTGGATGTTCCTCCCACCCCTCCCTGGGGCTGTGGGGTTCACCTGAGTGTACTCAGTGCAGCCAGACAAGTTGGACACGAAGCTGCAAACGTCCTCCACTGTCCATTTGCTGATGTCTTCCAGCGCTGGGCTCTCCTCCCCGTCCAGGAAAAGACCTCCCATGGTGCCTGGATTGTTTGGAGCCAAAGGGGGAATGGGAAGGAGGGGAGGAGAAAGGAACATAAATCATTAAAATCCCACACGGACAAGGAGCAGCCTCGCAATCTGAATTTTTTTTTTTTTTATTTTTTTTTCTCTAGCCGCACATTCATCTTTAATGACCTGTCAATTAAAGCGTTGGGCAGGGTCAATTCACAGGCCTCTTCCTCCTGCTGGAGGTCCCCGCCTGGGGAAGGGGGGCAGGGGAAAGGAAAAAATCCCAGCTAATGCATTTCATGTGTTTAATGTTCCTCAGCTGCGGGGGAAGCGCAGGGGGAGGGAAGGGGAGAGCAGCAAGGCCTGGAGGAGTGTCTGCACACACACACACACACACACACACACAGACACCACAAAGAGGAAACTCTGCCTGCCCCGTGGGCTCCTCCGGCAGCCCCGAGCCCGGAACGTGCTCGGAATGACAACGGGAACCGCTGGGGAGGAGCTGCTGCTGCTGCTGCTCCTTCCGAGGGCTCCTCGTCCACCCTGACACAGCCCCGGGATGGGGATGGGGATGGCCCTGACCCTGCTGGNCCCTGACACAGCCCCGGGATGGGGATGGGGATGGCCCTGACCCTGCTGGCCCTGCCTGGCCCTGTCCTGGTCCTGTCCTGGCCCTGCCAGCCCTGAGGGGATGGAGCTGTTGTCACTTCCCCGACACGCAACAGTGGCTGCGGTGCCACCCCTGTCACACTGGGGTGCCACCCCTTTTACACCTTGGGGGCAGCCCTGTCACACTTGGGGTGCCACCCCTGTCACACTGAGGGCACCATCCCTGTCACACAGAGGGGACCAGCTCTGGCACATTTGGGGGCCACCCCTGTCACACTTGGGGGGCCACCCCCATTACACAAAGGTGCCACCCCTGTCACACTGAGGGGACCAGCCCTGTCACATTTGGGGGCCACCCCTGTCACACTTGGGGTGCCACCCCTGTCATACCTTGGCACCACCCTTGTCACACTGAGAGTGCCAGCCCTGTCACACTTGGGTCCACCCCTGTCACACTTGAGGTGCCAGCACTGTCACACCTGGGGGGCCACCCCCATTACACCAAGGTGCCACCCCTGTCACACTGAGGGGACCAGCCCTGTCACATTTGGGGGCCACCCCTGTCACACTTGGGGTGCCACCCCTGTCATACCTTGGCACCACCCTTGTCACACTGAGAGTGCCAGCCCTGTCACACTTGGGTCCACCCCTGTCACACTTGAGGTGCCAGCACTGTCACACCTGGGGGGCCACCCCCATTACACCAAGGTGCCACCCCTGTCACACTGAGGGGACCAGCCCTGTCACATTTGGGGGCCACCCCTGTCACACTTGGGGTGCCACCCCTGTCATACCTTGGCACCACCCTTGTCACACTGAGAGTGCCAGCCCTGTCACACTTGGGTCCACCCCTGTCACACTTGAGGTGCCAGCACTGTCACACTTGGGGGGCCACCCCCATTACACAAAGGTGCCACCCCTGTCACACTGAGGGGACCAGCCCTGTCACACTGAGGGGCAGTGCCACCCCTGTCACACTGAGGATGCCATCTCTGTCACACTGAGGATGCCACCCCTGTCGCAACTTGGGGCCACCCCTGTCACACTGAGAGTGCCACCCCTGTCACAACTTGGGGCCACCCCTGTCACCTGGGGGGTGCCACCCCTGTGACACTTGGGGCCATCCCTGTCACACTGAGGGTGCCATCCTTGTCACACAGAGGTGTCACCCCCGTCACACTCCGGGTGCCATCCCTGTCACACTTGGGGTGCCACCTGTCACACCAAGGGGGACACCCCTGTTGTACCTGGAGTGCCACCCCTGTCACACCGAGGGTGCCACCCTTGTCACATCCTGGGGTGCCACCCCTGTCACAGTGAGGGTGCTACCCCTGTCACAGTGAGGGTGCCACCCCTGTCACCCAGGAGGTGCCACCCCTGTCACAGGGAGGTGACAGGCTCCCAGGGGCCTGACAGAGCACTCCGAGAATCCCCAACAGGAGCCAGGGAGGAGCAGGGAATGGAAATGGAGAGAGGGAACAGCTCTGGTAACTCAGACCTGCTGTGGGGGAACAGGGAGGACACAGAACAAACCAAATCCCACACAAAGCACCTCTTGAGGGTGGGGAAAGGCAAATATCAACCCCTGGAACTCTCTGCTCTGGGGTGTTCGGAGCAGGAGAGCACAAGGACGTTTACAGGGATGAGAACATGCAGGATTCTCAGGCAGGGAAGGAGTTTATGAGGGGTGTGAGCTCAGGGCACGGAGAATGGAACTGCCAGGAGAAAAATAATTTCTCCCAGGAGCCTGTCATGACAAAATGATCTGTCCTGTGGGCTTGGGGCTTTTCCCTGGTGGATTTGATGGACATAACCCTTGCTCCTGCCCAGAGCAGCTGGGACAGCACTTCCACGTGGAATGGGGAAGAGAAAAATGGATAAAAACAAAACCAGGGTGGGGAGCACAGGCCCAGAGGGCAGGAGCAGCCAATTCCCTGGGGAACAGCCCAGGGCTGAGGGAAAGGAACAGAGTCACACAGCAGGGCCCTGCAAAACCTCTAGCACATCCAGGGAAGCAGGAAAAGCTCAGGATCTGCACAGGAAGTTATCATGCCACTGAGATGCTTTAAAGCAGCCAGAACCTGCACAGGGGGCAGGAAGAGCCTCTGGAATCATTTCCACACATTTCCCTTCCCCATTCCCTGTTCCCCCTCCTCGGCTTCTCCCTCACTGTGCCCCCTGAGACTGGGCAGGGCACAGATCTGGCTGCTCATCAATAGATGCAGCAGCTCAGGAGCAGCTCCCTGGGGTCTGGGGGCTCCTCTGCACCCCTGGGAGCCCCCCTGGATCAATGGGAGCCCCCCTGGATCAATGGGAGCAGTGCTGGGGTCTGGGAGCTCCCCTGCACCCCTGGGAGCCCCCCTGGATCCCTGGAACAGTGCTGGGGTCTAGGGGCTCCCCTGGATCAATGGGAGCTCCTCTGGATCCCTGAGAGCAGTGCTGGGGGCCTGGGAGCCCCCCCTGGATCCCTGAGAGCTCCCCTGGATCCCTGGGAGCAATGCTGGGCTCTGGGAGCCCCCCTGGATCCCTGGGAGCCCCCCTGGATCCCTGGGAGCCCCCTAGGATCGCTCCTGGAGGGAAAAGGACCCTCCCCGCCAGGGCTTTGCTCCAGCCCAGAGCCCTCAGGACACTCAGCAGACCTTTCCCAGTCCCATCCTGGGCACCTTCAGTCAGTCAGGGCTGGTGCTGAGGTGTCCCCTCTGCTCCCAGCCTGGCCCTGCCGTGCCTCAGGATTTATAACAGGTTTTTAATTACAGAAAAACACCTAAACCCATGAAGAAGAAGGAAGAAGAACATGAAGAAGGTGAAGAAGGTGAAGAAGGTGAAGAAGGTGAAGAAGGTGAAGAAGGTGAAGAAGGTGAAGAAGGTGAAGAAGGTGAAGAAGGTGAAGAAGGTGAAGAAGGTGAAGGATAAGGACTTAGACAACACCTAAAATCTTCCATCCTGACTCACATGTACTACTATAGACTAAAATCCCAAATCTAAATTTCCAGCATTCCACCATGGCATGACCCTGGGAAGATTTCTGGGGCTGAGCACGGCCCCTTTCCCTCAGCACCCCCCAAACCTGAGCTCCCTGGAGCACAGAGGCTCCTGCCCTTCCTCCTGTCCCGCTCTGCTGTTTGTGTGTCCCCTCCCCTGCTCTGGCAGCCCGGACAATGAGAACAAATCGGTGCCGAGGGGCTGCAGGGGCCGCACCTTCGATCCCAATAATGACCTGTCAGCGGCTGCCAGAGGCACAAAGGGCAGCACAGCCATTCCCTGCCAGCCCCGCTCCGTCTGCCTGCCTGATAAATGACGGGCCGGCCAGGCTGCAAATGGATTAGGGAGCCTTTCACCAGCTGCGGCCCCACGGAAGGAATCCATCGTCCCAGGACAGGTGTCCCCAGCACAGCCCAGCCACGAGCTGTTTGTAATTCCCCTCCCTCCTCCTCCTGCTATACCCGGCTGCTCCAGAGAGAGAAGCCACAGAGGCTGGAGGGGCCGTGGAAAGCAAAGCTCTGGGTTTTGTCAGCCAGGGAAAGCAGCTCCGGGCTCTGCAGTGCGGGCAGGGCAGAGTCTGTGCTGCTGGTACCACAGGGGACAGCTCGGGGGGCAGCTCGGGGGGCAGCTGGGGACACAATGACACCCCTGGCAGTCTAGGGCTCAGTGAGGTTTGCTTATAGCCCCTTCCTCATTCCTGTTTCCAGCCTCTTCTCCATTCCCATTTCCAGGCCCTTCCTCATTCCCGTTTCCAGCTCGTTCCCCATTCCCATCTGCAGCCCCTTCCCCATTCCTGTTTCCAGCCCCTTCCCCATTTCCAGCCCCTTCCCCATTTCCAGCCCCTTCCCCATTCCTGTTTCCAGCCCCTTCCCCATTTCCAGCCCCTTCCCCATTCCTGTTTCCAGCTCGTTCCCCATTCCCATCTGCAGTCCCTTTCCCATTTCCAGCCCCTTCCTCATTTCTGTATCCAGCCCTATCCCTATTTCCAGTCCCTTCCCTATTCCCATTTCCAGCCCGTTTCCCATTCTATTTCCAGTCCCTTCCCCATTTCCAGCCCCTTCTCCATCCCTATTTCCAGTCCCTTCCCCATTCCTGTTTCCAGCCTGTTCCTCATCCTATTTCCAGCCCCTTTCCCATCTCCAGTCCCTTCCCCATTCCCATCTCCAGTCCCTTCCCCACTCCCATTCCCAGCCCATTCCCCATTCCCAGCGCGTCCCCACTCCCTGAGCACGGCTCCCCTCCCCGGCAGGGCTGGGTCAGCAGCAGCCCAAGGCTGCCGTTAATTGCTCTCCAGACTGCAATCAATACAAGGATTTTAGCCTCCTGCACACTCCATCCTTCACCTTTTCCAAAGGACGGGGCTGCGGGAGGAGGAGGAGGAGGAGGAGGCTGAAGCCTTGAGGATTTGAGGTCATGGAGCCCCAGCCCCAGAGGGCAGCTCAGGGAATCGACCTGAGCTCACATTGATGAGGCTCCGGCAGGGCCAGAGCAGCTCCCTGAGCTGCCACAGCCTCCAACACAGAGCCCTGCCCAGCTGGAGCCTCCTCCTCCTCCCTGCTCCCCTCCCTCCAGCTCTGCCTCCTGCTCACCTGCCTTGCCTGCCTGCTTGGTTTGTAATTCCAGACTGTGGAGTTATAATATAGACTGGTTATTTAATAATTCCAATTTCCAAGGTAGACTGGAGTTACGTTATAATACAAACTGGGTTATTTTATAATTCCAGTTTCCAGGGTAGACTGGAGTTATGTTATAACACAAACTGGGTTATTTTATAATTCGAGTCTCTGGGGTAGACTGGAGGTATAATATAGACTGGTTATTTAATAATTTCAGTCTCCAGGGTGGACTGGAGTTACGATATAATATAGACTGGGTTATTTAAGAATTCCAGTTTCCAGAGTAGACTGGAGTTATGTTATAATACAGACTGGTTATTTAATAATTTCAGTCTCCAGAGTAGACTGGAGTTATGTTATAATATAGACTGGTTAATTTACAATTCCAGTCTCCAGAGTAGTTATGTTATAATATAGACTGGTTATGTTATAACATAGTTATAGACTATATATAAATATAGACTGGTTATTTTATAATTCCAGCTTCCAGGGTAGACTAGATTTATGTTATAATATAAAGTGGTTATTTAGTAATTTCTGTCTCCCATCCCTCCCGAGGAGCAGTCCCTGTGCACAAAGGGAGCACAGGAATTGTCTGGCACAGGGGGACAGGGGGATACAGCTCTCTCTGCCTCCCCCAAGCCACAGAACACATTTCTCACCCAGCCCAGGCTGGCTGCAGCCCTTGGATCGATAGAACCCTCAATATTTCCAGCTGCTCAAGTCCCACCTCAGCCCCTGGTGCTCCCTGTCCTCCCCAAGGCTTTCCAGCTGGGAGGATTTGCTGTGGGGCAGCACAAACCCCAGCACGGTGGTGAAACCAGCCAGAAACCAAAAAGCCCTGAAGAAAAAACCCTCCAGCCCTGGCACAAGCTGCACAAACCAGGAGGAGGAGAGCAGAGCAGGGAAAACCCAGCCTGGAGCTGTGCCGGGGCCTGGAGATGTGCTGGGTGATATAAATCCAAAGTGATAATAATAAATGGGCTATTACAGCAACTCACCCACTGCTGGGGGAAGGAGGGAGGGAGGGGAGGAAAGGAGGGAGGGGAGGCAGCCCCAGCCCTGCAGAGCCTCTCACAAGCCACCAGCACCACACGGAGCTCTGACAGTCCCCTCTTTAATGGGAAGGAGGAAAAGGCTCCTGCCAGGGGGAGCCTCGGCAGCCCCAAGGCAGCAGGAATATTTATCATCCCGGCCACCTGCCTGTCGCTGAAAAATCGCTTCCTCCTTTCCTGCCTGGGAGGCAGCTCTAATGAGGGATGGGCAGCCGAGCTCACAGGCAGCTCCTCGGTGTGTGGAGAGCAGCACAGCACGGCCCCCTCCTTCTCCCTCCTCTCCTTCTCCCTCCTCCTGTGCCTCCTGCTAATTGCTCTGCCGGGTAATTAGCTGGGGCAGATTTGGGTTCTTGGGTTTGAGACCCCATTTGTGCCATCCCTTTGCTCCTGCAGTGAGGACAGAGCTGGCAGTGACCTCCCAGTGCCTGGGACACACAAATGCAGCACAGGGCAGGCACAGAGCACAGCTGTCCCTGCCCTGGACAGGGAAAGGTGGGAACTGTTGGTTTGATTTTTTAGTCTTCTGATGTTTTCATTTTTGGACCACGCACTGTAACAAAAACAAAGCCTGATATTTTGTAAGTACATTCCATTCCTGCTGGTTTGACCAGTGGGGTCTGAGGAGTGTCAACCTCGTCCCCTCCAATCGCTGCTCAAAGCACAAACTCTATTTAAACCCTGAATCTAAAAATAAAGTTCTTTTTCTCATTCTCAACTCAACGAGTGAGTGTAGTTCTTTTCATATCCTCTTGTGACAGGGAACCAGCTTGGAAAAGCTCTCCAAGGTCATTGAGGAGCCCAACCTTTGACCACCTCACCACCAGAACACTGAGTGTGACATCCATCCTTCCCTGCACATCTCCAAGGATGGTGACACCACCTTCCAGGCAGAAATTCCTCCCTTTGAAGCAAGAAAAGCTGACCACCACCACAGGTGTGCAAGGACCATGGGGGATATCTCTTTCTCCAGCACCTACAAACGCGTCCCTGCCCCAGCCCAGCACCCACCTGCATGGAAGTAGGGGCTCATGGTGTAGGGGAATCCGAAGGGAAGTGGCTGCGGGGCGGGCAGGGAGGCTGGAGGGAGATTATTTCACCTTGGCTGCCCCTGCCCTGCACCAGGGACATGTAGGAACCAGTTTGGAAAAGCCCTTCAAGGTCACTGAAGAGCCCAACCTTTGACCAGAGCACTGAGTGCGACATCCATCTTTCCCTGCACATCTCCAAGGATGGTGACACCACCTTCCATGCAGAAATTCCTCCTTTTGAAACAAGAGAAGCTGACCATAAGAACCAGCTTGGAAAAGCCCTCAAGGTCATCAAGGGGAACCAGTTTGGAAAAGCTCTCCAAGGTCATCAAGGAATCCAACCTTTGACCACCTTGCCACCAGAGCACTGAGTGCAACATCCATCTTTCCCTGCACATCTCCAAGGATGGTGACACCACCTTCCAGGCAGAAATTCCTCTTCTGAAGCAAGAAAAGTTGACCAAGCAACCACCACCACACTATGAAAGGACCAAGGGGGAGATCCCTTTCTCCTACAAACACGTCCCTGCCCCAGCCCAGCACTGACCACAGCCCAGCACCCACCTGCATGGAAGTAGGGGCTCGTGGTGTAGGGGAATCCGAAGGGCAGTGGCTGCGGGGTGGGCAGGGAGGCTGGAGGGAGGGATTTCACCTCAGCTGTCCCTACCTTGCCACAGGGAAACATGAGAACCAGCTTGGAAAAGCTCTCCAAGATCACTGAAGAGTCCATCCAACCTTTGACCAGAGCACTGAGTGTGACCTCCATCTTTCCCTGCACATCTCCAAGGATGGTGACACCACCTTCCAAATGCCTGACACCACCCCTTCCGGGCAGAAACTCCTCCTTTGAAGCAAGAGAAGATGACCAAACAATCTCCACAACTGGGCAAGGACCAAGGGGGAGATCCTTTTCTCGTACAAACACATCCCTGCCCCAGCCCAGCACCCACCTGCATGGAAGTAGGGGCTCATGGTGTAGGGGAATCCGAAGGGCAGCGGCTGCGGGGCGGGCAGGGGGGCCGGGGGCAGGTATTTCACCTCTCCCTTGGCCATGGCGGGCCCCAGCAGGTGGCTGGGGGAGCACTCTGCGCTGGCCGAGCCGCCAGCCTCGCCCGCCTCCTTCCCCCCTTCACACGCCTTCCCCAGGGCGCCGTCCTTGCACTCCTTCATCTCCGCCGCCGAGCTTCCTCCTTCCTCGGCTTTCCCCCCTTCGCTTTTATCCTCTCCAACCTCAGCTCCGTCATCGCTTTCCGAGTCCTTCATCTCCTCATCGTTACAGTCCTGCCCTCCTCCTCCTCCTCCTCCTCCACCACCGCCGCCATCTCCCCCCTTCAGCCGCTGCTGCTGCTCTTCTCGCCCTTCTCCTTGACTTTGCAGCTCGGCCCGGGGCTGTGAGGCCTTGCGGCTCCCCCCGGCCCGCCGGGGCTGCTCTTTAGGCGGTGTAGTGTTGGTGGAAAGCGCTCCGGGAGCGGGCGCGGGGGTGAGGGAGAGCAGCGGGGCGTTGTTGTGGCGCAGCACCAACATGGCGTTGCGGCGGGACAGCTCGTCCCTCAGAGACGGGCCCTCAGGGGTGTCGTGGAGGCTGCGGAGGGCAGGGTGGTCCGGGGGCAGAGCGGGGTGTAGGGTGAGAGGGTCGGCCGAGGCGGCCAGGAGTCTCTGGCGGTGGAGGGTTTCCAGTTCTTTCTGGCGGATCAGCTCGGCGGACATTTCTAGTCTGTGGGGACAGAGAGAGGGGGTTTAGTGTGGGGAGAGTCAGCTCGGCCAATATCTCCAGTTTGGGTTTGGGGAGAAAAAGGGGGTTTTGGTATGGGGAGAGATGATTTTGGTGTGGGGAAAGGGGGTTTTGGTGTGGGGAAAGAGGAGATTTTGGTGTGGGAAGAGGGGGTTTTGGTGTGAGGAGAGTCAGCTCGGCCGACATCTCCAGCCTGAGTGGAGGAGAGAGCGGATTTTGGTGTGTGTGTATTTTAGTGCGGGGAGAGGGGGTTTTGGTGTAGGAAGAGAGGATTTTGATGTGGGGAGAGTCAACTCAACCAACATCTCCAGTCTGGGTGTGGGAAAAAGGGGGTTTTGGTGTGGGGAGAGTCAGCTCGGCCGACATCTCCAGCCCGTGTGTGGTAAAGAGGGGTTTTTGGTGTGGGGAGAGGCAGTTTTGGTGGGAAAAGAGGAGGTTTTGGTGTGAGGAAGAGGGGATTTTGGTATGGGAAGAGGCGATTTTGGTGTGGAGAGAGTCAGCTCGACCGACATCTCCAGTCTGGGTGGGGAAGAGGAGATTTTGGTGTGAGGAGAGTCACCTTGGCCGACATCTCTGGCCTGCATGGGGTAAAGAGGGGATTTTGGTATGGGAAGAGGTGATTTTGGTGTGGGGAAAGGGGGTTTTGGTGTAGGGAAAGAGGAGATTTTGGTGTGGGGAGTTTAGTGTAGGGAGAGGGGGTTTTGGTGGGAAAAGAGGGGGGTTTTTTGGTGCGGGGAAGAAGGGATTTTGGTGGAGAGAGATTTTGGTGTGGAGAGAGTCAGCTCAGCCGACATCTCCAGTCTGGGTGGGGAGAAAAAGAGGAGGTTTTGGCGTGGGAAGAGGGGATTTTGGTGTGGAGATTTTGGTGTGGGAACAGGAGATTTTGGTGTGAGAAGAGTCAGCTCAGCCAACATCTCCAGCCTCTGTGTGGTAAAGAGGGGATTTTGGTTATGGGGAGAGTGGGTTTTGGTGGGGGACAGGGGTTTTGGTGTGGGAGAAGGGATTTTGGTGTGGGGAGAGTCAGCTCAGCCAACATCTCCAGCCTGTGTGGGGAAAGGGGGTTTTGGTGTGGGGAACAGGGCTTTTGGTGTGGGGAGAGGGGATTTTGGTGTGGGGAGAGTCAGCTCGGCCAACATCTCCACCCCGTGTGGGGGAAAGGGGACTTTGGTCTGGGGAAGGTGTGGAGGAATGTCCTTGTCACCCTGATTTTTCAGCCTTCTGATGTTCTACATTTCTGTACTGGAGTTTTCTCAAGCATTATAACATAAACAGAGTGATGTCTGTAAATCTCGCATTCCTTCCAGGGGGAAGGATAAAACTGATGGATTCTGGTTTGACCAGTGGGGTCAGAGAGGTGTCAACCTCACCTCCCAATCCCTGACCAAACTCCAAACCCTATTTAAACCCAGATAAACCTCCATCTTTCTCCTTTTCACAACTGAGGGTCCTTCTTTCGTGTCCATCAAGCAACACGGGCTCCTCTTTAGAGGTATCAGCTCCACACCTTCCCACAGATTTCCCACTGTGTCACCCCAGCCCAGCTCACCCCAGAGGAGGATGAACTCAACCCTTCCCATTCTTACCTGGCCAGGTTTTGTTTCCGTAGCATCTCCTGCTGCCTTGCAAACATCTCAGCCTGTGCTGGCTGCAGGAAGCCGTAACCTGGGGCAGGGAGAGAGCACTGGGGGTTATTTATCTCAGCACTGAACCTTTGTCTGCCTCAGGACCCTCCCCAAAGGGGGGAAAAAGGGCACCTGAGTTCTCTCTTTCTATTCCAGAGCTCAGCTGGTGGGAAAGCTGGAACAGGAAGGGCTTGTGGATGTGATTGTCTGGTAAGAAATATTGGAGATGTAAAAGCTGTGAGTGAAATAGAAATGAAGGGCAGCTCTGAGATGTGATCATGGCAGGCAGGAAGACGGGGATGAGCTGGAGATGGGTGGAAGGACAGAAAACAAAAGGAGCCAAGGGTGCAGCCCCTCTCCACCCTGCCAAGGCATCAGGGAAAAGGTGGATGAGAAAAGTCTCTTTAGAGTTTAGAATACAGGATGATGTGGTGATAGAGCAGTTCTCATGGGCTGCAGGCAAAGTCTGTAGGGTTTGTATCTTGCACGGGTTGGTCACTGTAAATTAGAATATTCAACACAAAAGGAGATGGAATGGATTGGAACAAGGGCCTCACTCTCTTACTCTTGCTCTTCTTCTACCTCTTCTACTCTCTCTTACCTCTCTCTTACCCCTGTTAGCTTTTTTACCTCCCTTATCTCAAACCCTCTCTCTCTCCCTCTCTCTTTGGGGTTCCCTCCAGCCCAGGCTGTGGCTGAAGGCAAAGCCCTTTTTACCCACAACCTTTGCAATAAACCCAGGTGTTTCTAGAATATCTCAGCTCTGCAGAGTTCCCTCTCCCTGCCCTTCCACACCCAGCCACCCCTCACTGCCAGAACACAGGGACAGGTGGGGATCAACAGGGAGAATCCAAAGAATCTGCCCCTGTGGCTACAGAATGGGGTGAAGCAGACACAGAAAACGTGTGTGGGCTGTCTGGCTGCAGTGCACACTGTCACAGGCTGTCACAGGCTGTCACAAATGTCCCCTGGGCACTCACCTGGCGTCTGGCACAGCGCCGAAGGCACCCCGAGGAAAGGAGGTCTCAAGTGGGGCCCCAGGGCGATGTGGGGAGCGTTCTGGGGCGACAGCAGAGGAGGAGGGTGGGAGATCTCCCTGCAGGAATCAAGAAAATAAAGCCACAGTGAAAACCTGGAGGCTCCAAGCCCTGGCTCAGGAAGAACATCTTGGCTGCAGATGAGCTGCATCCTGCCCCAGAGGCTGCTCTGCATCTCCAGCCTCAGGCAGAGCTGCTGAAATGGAGAGGAAAAAGCAAAGAGGGGGAAAAAGCAGCCAGGATTCCACAGGTCACACACATTCCCCACCTTTGCTCCTGCAGCCTTTCACTCCAAAGGGATTTTCCCTGCCCGTGGCAGGTTAAATGGGACAGCTGAAGATGCTCCATCTGCCCCTCCCGTTATCACACTTGGGTTTCTGCCTCAATTACCTCATACTTGAGGAGGAATTCAGTGTTTCTGGGGGCTGCAGAAGGGGTTTGGCAAGATCTGAAGGCATCACTGGCTTTCCTTACAAAAAAAACCCCAACCCTGTCCTAGCTGGGCTAAAGGATGACCTTTAATTGTGGAGAGGAAAGGTGGAAGTGAGGAAGAGGAAAATACAGAGAGGAGAGGGATGTGAGCAGGAAGGGAAGTGGGATCAGTGGGAAGGAATCCTGATGGAAAAGGGGTGGGTGAAGCCAGGCAGAGTGGGCAGAACAGATGCCAAGGGCTGGGAAAACTGGGAGACTCGGGGGTGGGAAGGGACAATGCCTGGAAAAGAGGCAGGGAGNAAAAAAAAAAAAAAAAAAAAAAAAAAAAAAAAAAAAAAAAAAGAGAAAAGAAAAAAGCAGGAAGGGAATAAGAGCCAAGGTCTCTTCCATTAGTCAAATCTGCCCTGGGAGCCTGCAAGCAAATCTGCTTTCCGGCTGCACGTCTCTTAATTCCTTTTGATGGCCACTTACAACATTATTACCTTCAGCAGGGCATCCAGAGGCAGAGCCAAGTGCGGGGCCGTTTGTTTTCATTTTACACTATCTCCCTGGAAAAATCTGCTCCAGGAGAGGCTGCAGGGCAAGGGAGAGGGAGGCATGAGGTGCCGGTGGGTTTGAGACAAACACAGAACGTGCAGAGGGGCTGGAGTGGGGGGATAACAACATGAGCATCCATAGAGCAGGTCACGGAAATGGAGCAGGTCATGGCAATGGAGCAGGTCATGGCAATGGAGCAGGTCATGGCAATGGAGCAGATAATGAAAATGGATCAAGTCATGGGCATGGAGCAGGTCATGGCAATGGAGCAGGTCATGGGCACAGATCAAGTCATAGGCATGGAGCAGGTCATGGAAATGGATCAGCCCATGGAAATGGATCAGGTCATGGACATGGATCAGCCCATGGAAAGCCAGACAAGGACTCCTGGGCACAAAGGGGACAAGGAAAAGGACCAGCTCATGGACATGGAGCAGCTCATGGATCAGCTCATGGGCACGGACCAGCTCATGGAAATAGATCAGCCCATGGACATGAATCAGCCCATGGACACAAATCAGCCCATGGAAAGCCAGACAAGGACTCGTGGCCACAAAGTGGGCAAGGAAAAGGACCTTGGGCATGGACCAGCCCTTGCAAAGCCAGACAAGAACCCCTGGGCACAAACTGGGCAAGCAAAGCCCTTCCCAGCACAGCTTCACCCCTACACAAAAAAACCCACCGACCCCTGTCTGCTCTTCCCCTCCAAAAACCCCTCCTTTTCCCGCACGCCCGTCTCCCTGCTCCCCATCCCCTCCTCCCCGGCTCTCCTCTAAACTAATTGCGGAGCCGGCGGTGTCTGGAGGCCGGATCGATGCAGGGGCTGTTGACATGGGCATGGAGCAGGTCATGGAAATGGATCAAGTCATGGGCATGGAGCAGGTCATGGAAATGAAGCAGGTTGTGGAAATGGAGCAGGTCATGGAAATGGATCAAGTCATGGGCATGGAGCAGCTCATGGGCATGGAGCAGGTCATGGAAATTAAGCAGGTCATGGAAATTGAGCAGCTCATGGACATGGACCAGCCCATGGAAAGCCAGACAAGACTCATGGCCAGAAAGTGGGCAAGGAAAAGGACCTTGGGCATGGACCAGCCCTTGCAAAGCCAGACAAGAACCCCAGTTNCACAAATCAGCCCATGGAAAGCCAGACAAGGACTCGTGGCCACAAAGTGGGCAAGGAAAAGGACCTTGGGCATGGACCAGCCCTTGCAAAGCCAGACAAGAACCCCTGGGCACAAACTGGGCAAGCAAAGCCCTTCCCAGCACAGCTTCACCCCTACACAAAAAAACCCACCGACCCCTGTCTGCTCTTCCCCTCCAAAAACCCCTCCTTTTCCCGCACGCCCGTCTCCCTGCTCCCCATCCCCTCCTCCCCGGCTCTCCTCTAAACTAATTGCGGAGCCGGCGGTGTCTGGAGGCCGGATCGATGCAGGGGCTGTTGACATGGGCATGGAGCAGGTCATGGAAATGGATCAAGTCATGGGCATGGAGCAGGTCATGGAAATGAAGCAGGTTGTGGAAATGGAGCAGGTCATGGAAATGGATCAAGTCATGGGCATGGAGCAGCTCATGGGCATGGAGCAGGTCATGGAAATTAAGCAGGTCATGGAAATTGAGCAGCTCATGGACATGGACCAGCCCATGGAAAGCCAGACAAGACTCATGGCCAGAAAGTGGGCAAGGAAAAGGACCTTGGGCATGGACCAGCCCTTGCAAAGCCAGACAAGAACCCCTGGGCACAAAATGCCCAGAGCCCTTCCCAGCACAGCTTCACCCCTACACAAAAAAACCCCACCGACCTCTCTCTGCTCTTCCCCTCCAAAAACCCCTCCTTTTCCCGCACGCCCGTCTCCCTGCTCCCCATCCCCTCCTCCCCGGCTCTCCTCTAAACTAATTGCGGAGCCGGCGGTGTCTGGAGGCCGGATCGATGCGGGGGCTGTTGACATGGGCATGGAGCAGGTCATGGAAATGGATCAAGTCATGGGCATGGAGCAGGTCATGGAAATGAAGCAGGTTGTGGAAATGGAGCAGGTCATGGAAATGGATCAAGTCATGGGCATGGAGCAGCTCATGGGCATGGAGCAGCTCATGGGCATGGAGCAGGTCATGGACATGGACCAGCCCATGGAAAGCCAGACAAGACTCATGGCCAGAAAGTGGGCAAGGAAAAGGACCTTGGGCATGGACCAGCCCTTGCAAAGCCAGACAAGAACCCCTGGGCACAAAATGCCCAGAGCCCTTCCCAGCACAGCTTCACCCCTACACAAAAAAACCCCACCGACCTCTCTCTGCTCTTCCCCTCCAAAAACCCCTCCTTTTCCCGCACGCCTGTCTCCCTGCTCCCCATCCCCTCCTCCCCGGCTCTCCTCTAAACTAATTGCGGAGCCGGCGGTGTCTGGAGGCCGGATCGATGCGGGGGCTGTTGAAATGTTAATGCCGCCCGTGCGCTCCGCTGGCAGCTCCAATTAATCTCAGGTAACGCCGCTCTCCCGACCTTCGCCTCCGAGCCGGGGCGGCAGCCAAGCGATGCTGATGTAATTACACCGTGAAGTGTGTAATCACCTCGCCCTTAATCCCCCAGGCCCCGCAATTAGCCCGGGGGGCTGCCAAGTGCTGCCGCTGCCACCACCCCGGCCTGGCCCCCGAGGATGAATAAGGGACAATTAAAGGGGCTCCGAGAGGTGGCCGCTCGATGGTAATTAGCTGTAATCATGGGCAAGGCCAGGAGGATTTGCCAGACGTGCTTGGTCGTTTATATATAATATATATATATATGTATATATATATATATATATATATATGGAGCGATNTATATATGTATATATATATATATATGGAGCGATTTAGGGAATCACAGTTGGTTGTTAACCGTGGAGTGGCCGTGGAAGGGGTTCTGTGCCTGGTCTTGGGGGTGTTTGGGGTGAAAGGGGGCCCTAAAGGAGCTCAAAAATAAAGGAGATTGTTGATTTATATCAGTTTGTGCTCTGGAAGGAGAGGGTGGGATGGGGATCAGGGCTGGGAAATGAAAGGTTCTCCCTCCTGTGACAGATCCTAAAGGAGCTCTGGGGTGACCGTGGGGAGCTCAAAAATAAAGGAGATGATTGATTTATATCAGTTTGTGCTCTGGAAGTGGAGTATGGGATGGGGATTGGGAAATGAAAGGTTCTCCCTCCTGTGACAGATCCTAAAGGAGCTCTGGGGTGACCGTGGGAAGCTCAAAAATAAAGGAGATACTTGATTTAGACCAGTCTGTGCCCCTGGAAGGAGAATGTGGGATGGGGATCAGGGCTGGGTGATGGGGAATGAAAGGCTCTCCCTCTTGTGACAGCCCAACAGATCCTAAAGGAGCCCTGGAGTGACCATGAGGAACTCAAAAATAAAGGAGATTGTTGATTTATATCAGTTTGTGGCCTGGAAGCAGAGTGTGGGATGGGGATCGGGGAAATGAAAGGTTCTCCTGCTGATGGCAGCCCAACAGATCCTAAAGGAGCTGTCTGTGACCGTGGGGAGCTCAAAAATAAAGGAGATGATTGATTTATATCAGTTTGTGGCCCTGGAAGGAGAGTGTGAGATGGGGATCAGGGCTGGGAAATGAAAGGTTCTCCCTCCTGTGACAGCCCAGGATCCTAAAGGAGCTCTGGGGTGACCGTGGGGAGTGCCACCCCACAGAGCCAACCCAGGGGACACAGGAGCTGCTGGAGCCTGCCCTGCTCCCTGCCAGCCCCTCTGCCCCATCCTTGGCACAGCAGAGAGGAAACAGCACCAGGCCCTGCCCTGGACACAGAGAGCCCCCAGCAGCCCTGGGGCTCCCCCAAACACCCACACAAAGCTGCTGGTGAGGAGCAGGAGCAGCCTGAGGTCCCTCAGCTGGCACTGTCACTGTCACAGCCTTGGGGTCACAGATGGCCAAAACAGCCCAAAAAACAGGCTGCAGATGGCCAAACATAGGGGGGATCACTGCACCTCTCCTGCTCTTCCAGCACTAGAGACCTCAGCAGGAATGCTCAGAAATATTTGGGGAAAAAGGGGATTTTTCTCTCTGCAGGGAGCTGGAGGCTGTTCCAGCCCCCTGGGCAGCCCCTCAGCTGTGTGGCCACCAGGGACAGACCCTCAGTGCCACCCCACAGAGCCAACCCAGGGGACACAGGAGCTGCTGGAGCCTGCCCTGCTCCCTGCCAGCCCCTCTGCCCCATCCTTGGCACAGCAGAGAGGAAACAGCACCAAGCCCTGCCCTGGCACAGCCCTGGCACAGCCCTCCCTGACTTCTCAACCAACTGGGAAAAAGAACTGGAAAACCCCAGAATAAAAAAAAAAAACCCTGAGACTTCAACAAAATCTGCTGTTCTTTCACACAGGTGAGCACCAAACCCTGATCTCTGCATCCTCCTCTGTCCCAGGTGCCTCGAATCCCCCATTAAATTCCTTCCTCCTCTTCCTCAGAGGCAGAATCAGAGTTGCCCTGCTCTGAGGAGGTGAATTTAGCCCCCGGCAATTACATCTGATAAACCTTGTCCTTTTACCTTGCAGAGAAGCACTTCTGTGTGGCTGCACATTCCTCCCCCCTTTTTCCCTTTTTTTTCCCTTTTTTTCCTTTTTTTTTTT
>SWJQ01001206.1:8776-28992 GCA_007252995.1 Zosterops borbonicus | reverse complement strand
GGAAAAAAAAAAACACGCGGCAAAATAAGAATTAAAGAGTTAAAGGCAAAAAACATCACTAAAAGCGGTGGAGCCTAAGAAAGCGAAAAATAAAAATAAGAAATAAAAGGATGAAATGGGACATTTTTTGGTGGGTCGGTTTCCTGGCGCGGGCGGCGCCTCAGGGAAAAACGGAGGAAAAAGAGGCAAAAAAACCCTAAAATCTATTAAAAACAATAATTACGACATAATTCGCTTTAAAAAGATTTTATGGACTTTAATTTTAGTTGTTTTTTGTTTCAGGAAACGTTAAAAAGGAGGGTAAACACGTGAATGGCGGGGCAAATCCTGAGGGTGAAACTCTGAGGCAAAACCCCCTCAAAACTAGGTAAAAATCTCTAAAAACTCATTCAAAACATCAAAATACTAATTGAAAGCATCAAGAAAAGGTTTTAGAAACGGAAAATTAATTTTAGAAAGGTAAATTAAAGATTTTAAAATGTACTTTTAAAGCGCCGAGATACTCGGGCCGTGTTTCCCACAAGCCGCTCTTTCCTGAGGGAAAAAGTTATTCCAAAAAGGGTAAAAAAGGTTAAAAATCCTACCAAAAATTACAAATTAATGAAAAACACGTTAAATCGGCCTTAAAATACATATTAAAATATAATAAATTAGATTCATACTCGTTTTCCGGGGAAGGTTGGGGAGACACGTGGTGGGCGGGCAAATCGTGAGGGGAAAAAATCGAACTAAAGAATCTTCAGGTTAAGCAAGAAAAAAAGTAAAAAAAATAAACCCAAAAAGCAAACTATCCAGTGGCGGATCCTCCAGGGGCCGTTTCCCGCCGGCGGCTTTTCCTGAGGGAAAAAAAATAAAAGTCAAACCGGGACCGAACCGGGATCAAACCGAGACCAAACCGGGACCGAACCAGGATCAAACAGGGAATATTTATGCGACTCCCCAAATTCCGGCAGAGCCACCAGACCCCCGGTCTGGCTCCGGCGGGTGAAGAAAGAGCCGCCGCTTTTTCTGCGACGCCGCTAAAACCCCGAGCGCCCGCGGCTGGCGGCGACGGGGGGAACGCGGGTCGGGATCGCGACATGGAGGCGTGTCGCGATAGAAATAAACACACAAAAAGAGTCTCTTTCCCCCCACAGGCGCCATTTTACCCGCCGGTACCTTTCCAGTGTGATGCGATCCCATCGCCGGCTCGTCACAGACTGAGCCGTTTCCGCGGTTGCCCGCCAGCCCCCCTCAGGAAAGCCACGCCCCTCCCGCGCTCCTATTGGCGGGCGCTTCACCGCCTAGCAATCTTATTGGCTGCTGGGCCTCAAGGCTATTCAGGATAGGGGTATGAATATGCAAATGAAGGGGAGGAGGAGCTCATCGCTGTTGATTGACAATTTGACATTGATATAGATCAATACAAGGGGCGTGGTTTGCTGCTTTTGATTGACAGATTAACATTAATGTAGATTAAGACAAGGGGCGTGGTTTCCTGCTCGTGATTGACAGATTGGCATCAATGTAATCCCATNTTAACATTAATGTAGATTAAGACAAGGGGCGTGGCTTCCTGTTCGTGATTGACAGATTGGCATCAATGTAATCCAATACAAGGGGCGTAGTTTCCTGCTCGTGATTGACAGATTGCCATTGATGTAACTGAATGTAGTGGGCGTGGTTTGCTGCTTTTGATTGACAGTGGGAGGGTACAGCCCCATCAGTGATAGACAAGCAGTGCCTGAAGCTGATTGGTCCTTTCTCTCCATGGGCGGGGCCACTAATTGAATGACATCATGCAAAAGAAAAGAGGCGTGGCCTGAACATGGGGAGTGTCCTTTATTAAGTGGGCGTGGCCTTTGGGGGGCGTGGTCACTTTAGTCCCGCCAGGTGACCTCCACCTCGTCCGTCCGGTACCTGTGAGTGACCAGAGGTCAAAGGTCAGATCTGTCCCCACCTGGCCCCGCCCACCCACAGGGCCACGCCCCCCTGACCTCTGCGTGATCCCTGATTGGCTGAGCTCCGTCACCTGCCCCACCCTCAGCATCTCCCATCCGGCCTGGGCGATCATGGCGCCGTTGTCAATGCAGTACCTGGGGTCAAAGGTCACAGGTGGGTGTGTCACACAGGTGTGGGTGTGTCCTGCCCCGCCCCAGAGCTCGGCCCCGCCCTCACCTGTCATCTACAGGGCAAAGCTCCGCCCCCCGGGCCCGGCACATGGTCTGCAGCATCTCCTGGAGCCGGTGATTACCTGGGCACAGGTGAGGTGGGCGGGGCTGTGGGCGGGGCTACTCACCTATCCCACAAATGGGGGACACGCCCTTCTTTATACAGAGCAGGGCCACGCCCATTTCTACCTGTGTGTCACAGGTATGACCACGCCCACTATCCAGGTGTGACCACGCCCACTCCCCAGGTGTGACCACGCCCTGTAAAATTGGCTCCCACCCCCCAAAACTTGGTTCCCACCACCCAAAATCAGGGTCCTGAAAGGTGCCACCCCCCCCAGGTGTGACCACGCCCACCCGAGGTGTGACCACGCCCACCCGAGGTGTGGCCCCGCCCACCCCAGGCGTGGCCCCGCCCACTCACAGGCCACGCCCCCCACCAGCAGCAGGTGCTTTGCCCGGGTCAGCGCCAGAGCTCGTTCAGTCACCTCGGCCAACATGGCAAACGCTGTTTCCTGTCCCCAAAAAACACAAAAAATGGCCCCAAATCAGCAAAAACGGCCCCAAAATTATCAAAAACCCAAAAATGACAAAAAACCCAAAATTCTGCCCAAAAAACCCAAAATCCCACCCAAAATCCCCTTCCCAGACCCGAAATTCCACCCCAAAAAACGTCCCCAAAATCACAAAAATATCCCCAAAAATTCCACCCAAAATCCCATTCCCAGACCCGAAATTCTGCCCCAAAAACGTCCCAAAAATCACCAAAAAATACCCCAAAATCCCATCCCAAAAAACCACCCGAATTCCTCTTCCCAGACCTGAAATTCTGCCCCAAAAATCACCAAAAAAAGCCCAAAATTCCCTTCCCAGACCCGAAATTATCCCAAAATTGCCATTAATTGCCTCAAAACCCCCAAATATTTTGATTTACGTTCACACTAAAATGCTACAAATTGAATTAATTACCCCAAAATCATAAATTTACCCTAAAATACTCCCAAAACGTCATTAATGGCCCAAAATTATCTCTCAAACTCTTAATGACACCCAAACCCCAATTAAAATCCTCCAAACCCCAAATTAATCCCCAAAAATCCCATTTTTTTGGCTCCTCCACCTGCAGGGAAAAGCACAAATCCTCCGGGGTCGCCTCCCCTGACTCCAATAATTTTGGGGTCACGGCCTGGGAGAAAAAAAAAAGGGGTTTTTAGGGTTTTCCTGTTTTATTTTTGGGGTCCCCAGGTGGATTTTTGGGGTCCCCAGGTGGATTTTGGGGTCGCCCCTCCCACCCTCCCATTGACATGAATGGGTAGACCTGATGTCCCAAACACATTTTTCGGGATTTTTGGGAGTCTCCATAAATTTTGGGGTCCCCAAATATTCCAAAGACCCCAAACAGGATTTTGGGGTCCCTCACAGGGTTTTGGGGTCCCCCAGGTGGATTTTGGGGTCTTCTTTTCCACCCTCCCATTGACATGAATGGGTAGACCTGATGTCCCAAACACATTTTTGGGGTTTTTTTGGGAAATCCCATAAATTTTGGGGTCACCCATAAACTGAAGACCCCAAACACGATTTTGGGGTCCCCCAGGGGTTTTTGGGGTCCCCCAGGGGGGTTTTGGGGTACCTGGAGGTGCGAGAGGAGACCAGAGAAGGAAACATCCAACCCTTTGACCACGTAGGGCAGCGGGATCAGGCGGCGGCCCCTGGGGACCCAGAAAGGGGTTTTGGGGTGAATTTGGGGGATTTTGGGGGCAGTTTTGGGGATTTTGGGGTCAGTTTTGGGGATTTTGGGGTCAATTTTNTGGGGTCAGTTTTGGGGATTTTGGGGTGAGTTTTGGGGATTTTGGGGGATTTTGGGGTCAATTTTGGGGATTTTGTGGTCAGTTTTGGGGTCAAACTTGGGGTCAGTTTTAGGGTTTGTTTTGGGTCACTTTGGGGTCAGTTTAGGGGATTTTGGGGTCACTTTGTGGTCACTTTTAGGGTCACTTTGGGGTCACTTTGGGGATTTTGGGTCACTCTGGGGTCAGTTTTGGTGTCACTTTTGTGGTCACTTTGGGGTCATTTTGGGGTAATTTTGGGGTCATTTCGGGGTCACCTCTTGGCCAGTTGTTCCACGTTGTATCCGGGGCTGGGATCGTTTGGGATCTGCGGGAAAAGGGGCGTGGTCAGTGTGGGCGTGGCCTGGTGGGCGTGGCCAGGGGAAAGGGGGTGTGTCCAGAGGGGAAAAAAAGGCGTGTCCAAGGAGGAAAAGGGGGGCGTGTCTGGGTAAAAAGGGGCGTGGTCAGGGCAAAGGGGGCGTGGCCACCTGCAGCAGCCGGGCCAATCGGTCGATGCAGTTCCCCACGGCCACGTCCAGGGTCTCCCCCAGGATCCGGTACCGGCGACGGGAGTAGGCGATCACCTGTGGGCGGGGCCCGTGACGTCATGTCGCGATAGGGAGGGGATAGGTCGCGATATCGGCCACGCCCATGTGATATCGGGTGATACTGGCCACGCCCACTCTCCTATGTCACAATGTTGGCCACGCCCACTCTATCTCTTGTCATATTGGGCACGCCCAGGCTCCTCCCACATGATGTCGGCCATTTTGTCTCTGTCCTGTCGCGATATATCGCGATATCAGCCTTTCCCTCCCTCTCCCTCCTCACGATATATCGCGATATGTTGCGATATCTCCCATTCCCCTGTGTCTATCGTCCTCCTATCTCCCTCTATCACCCTCCCATATCACGATATCACCCATTCCCTCCCTCCCCTCCCTCACGTAATATATCCCGATATATCGCGATATGTCATAATATATCGCGATATCGCCCATTCCCCACCCTCATCACCTCTCTATTGCCCCCTATCACAACCCCTACCGCGATATCACCCATTTCCCTCCCTCCCCACCTTGTGACATATCACGATATATCACGATACATCACGATACATTGCGATATATCGCGATATTGCCCATTCCTCACCCTCTATCGCCCCCTATCGCCCTCCTCATATCGCGATATCACCCCTCTATCGCGACACCTGTCACGCTATCGCCCCCTCTCGCCCCCCATATTGCGATATCGCCCCTCTATCGCGACATGTATCACGCTATCTCCCCCTATCGTGACATATGTTGCGATATCGCCCCCTATCGCGACACCTGCGTGTTCCCCCCGCTGACGTAGAGCACGGCGGGGTCGGGGGCGGGGCCCAGCAGCCGCCCCATCTCGATGTGGCCCAGGCAGTGGTTGACGGCCAGCAGGGGGCGCCCCCAGAGCTGCGCCAGCGTCCGGGCCACGGCCGCCACCACCGACAGCGGGGAGCCCATCCCGGGGCCTGCCAAAAACACCCCCAGGGTGAGAATGGAACCTTCCAGAACCCCCCCAGAAAAAAATGGAATCTCCCAGAACCCCCCCAAAATCCCCAGGGGGGACCCCGTGGCTGGACATGCCCAAAACCGCCCCCAGAGAGAGAATGGAACGGTCTGGGACCCCCCAGAAAAAAATGGAATCTTCCAGAACCCCCTCCCAAAATCTCCAGGCTGAAAACCCCCCCAGAGAGAGAATGGAACAGTCCAACTCCCCCCAGAAAGGGAATGGAATAGTCCGGGACACCCCAAAATCCCCAGGGGGGAGCCCAAAAACCCTCAAAAATCATCCCAAAACCACATGGGAAGCCCCAAAAGCAAAAAAAAATCCCCGAAAGCCCCAAAATTCCCCTAAAACCCCCCAAATCTCCCCAAAATCTCCCAAAACCCTTCCTGGGTTCCCCCAAAAATCCCCCAAAAAATCCTCCCAAAAGTTCCCCCAAAATTCCCCTAAAACTCTCCCTGAGTCCCCTCAGGACCCCCCAAAACCCCAAAATTTCCCCCAAAAGCTCCAAAATCCCCCTCAAATCCCCCAAAACCATCCCTGGGTCCACCCCAAAGCCTTCAGGACCCCCCAAAACCCGTGCAGGAACCCCCAAAACTCCAAAATTTCCCCAAAAATTCCCCCAAAACCCCAAAAATCTCCTCAAAACCACCCCCTGGGACCCCCAAACTCTCCCCCAGGACCCCCCTGACCCCACCCGGGGGGGCTTTGGGGGGGATTTAGGGGATTTTTGGGCTCCTGGGGGTGTTTTTGGGGTCCCAGGATGATTTTTTGGGGTCTTGGAGTAATTTTTTGGGTTCCCTTAGTCAGTTTTTGGGGTCCCGGGGCTGGTCCTGGTGTCCCGTGGTCAGTCCCAGTGTCCTGGGGATAATTTTTGAGGTCCCGTGGCTGATTTTGGGGTCCCTTGGCCAATCCCGGTGTCCTATGGCCAATTGTGGGGGGTCCTGGGGGTGTTTTTTGGGGTCTTGGGGCGTTTTTTGGGGTCCTGGGGGTGTTTTTTGGGGTCCTGTGGTCAGTCCTGATTTCCCGAGGTGGTTTTTGGAGTCCTGGAATATTTTCTGGGGTCCCATTGGTGGTTTTTGGTGTCCCCTAGGGGTGTTTTTTGGGGTCCTGTGGCCGATTTTGGGGTCCCAGGAATGATTTTTTGGGCTCCTCGGGGTGTGTATTCGGGTCCTGTGGCCAGGGAGTGATTTTTAGGGTCACTTGGTCAGTTTTTGGGGTCCTGGGGATGATTCTTTGGGGGTCCCGTGGTCTCTTTTGGGGTCCTATGGCCAATTTTAATGTCCCGTGGCCAGTTTTGGGGTCCCTTGGCCAGTTTTTGAGGCTCCCAGGGGTGTTTTTTGGGGTTTTTTTTGGGGCTCCCGGTGTCCCATGGCCGGTTTGGGGTCCTGTGGTCAGTCTTAGGCTCCTGTGGGTGTTTTTTTGGGTTCCCCGGTCGATTTTTTTGGCTCTCCGGTGTCTCACCCTTGGTAAAGGCCACCCCGTCGATGTCCCGGGGCTCCACCCCCGCCTCGCGCAGCGCGGCCCGGACCAGCCCCAGCAGCGCCGCCCGGTGGTGCCGCCCGGTGGGGCCGGGGGCGAACCCTGGGGAGGGAAAAAAACCAACTTTAAAACGGACCGGAAACGGGGAAAAATGAGATAAATAACGGGGGAAATGCAAGTGACGTCACCGTGTCCCGGCGGCGTGACGTAGGTGGCGCGGGGGTTGCTGAGGACGGCGCCGTCCCGCACGATTCCGGCCCCCACTTTGTTGGCGGAGCCCTCCAGGCCCAGCACGGTGGGCATGACGTCACGGACGGTGCTCTATCACGTCACGTCGCGTTTCTCCGTCTCCCGGTGATTCTTCCCGCCGCGCCGCCCTCACGCCCCTTCCGCTACCTCTCTCACCGCCTTTTCCTTTTCCTTCTGTTTCCGGTTCCGGTCACGCCTCCCCGGCCCCGGCCATTCATCCCGCTCCGGCTCCGCTCGCGCCGCTCCCGCCCCGATCGCTGATTGGTCCCGCGCGCTGCCGCCGAGAGCGCTGATTGGGTAAGATCGCTGAGGCACGGCGGGCGCTGATTGGTCCCCCGCGCTCTGAGGTACGGCGGGCTCTGATTGGTCCCCCGCGCTCTGAGGTACGGCGGGCTCTGATTGGTCCCCGCGCTGTGAGGTACCGAGGGCGCTGATTGGTCCCGCGCGCCGCCGCCAAGAGCGCTGATTGGTCCGTTGTGCTGAGGCACGGCGGGCGTTGATTGGTGCAGCGCTCTGAGGTACGGCGGGCGCTAATGGGTGAGGAAGGAAAAAGGGCGGGTCTAACCGATAAAGCGGCGTGCGCTGATTGGCCGGTGAGGGAGATGATTGACGGCTGGTGGAGGGGAAAAACCGGGCGGGTTTAATGGAGGGAACCGAGCCCGGTTTGGGGCCCCGCCAGGAGCCGATTGGAGCCGATTTTGGCCCCGGTTCGGCCTCCGGCGGCCGCACGTGGCGGCGGCGGGCGCTGATTGGCTGCCGCGGCTTGTGGGGTGGAGGGAGGCGCGCTGCGATTGGCTGAGCCGTGTGCGGGAGGCGGGAATTAAGGGCAAGGCGCGACGTGATTGGCTGAGCCGTGTGGGGGAGGTTGGAAAGGAGACACGATCTGATTGGCTGAGCCATGTGGGGGGAGGCAGGGAGGGAGGCGCGCTTTGATTGGCTGAGCCGTGCGTGGAAGGCGGGAATTAAGAGGCCGGCGCGCTTTGATTGGCTGAGCCGTGTGGGAGGGGAAGGCGGGAATTAAGGGTACGGCGCTCTGTGATTGGCTAAACCCTGGAAGGGAGGCGAGGATTTAGGGCACGGCGCACTCCGATTAGCTGAACCGTGTGGGGCAGGCGGGGATTAAGAGCTAGGCGCGCTCTGATTGGCCCAGCCCTGTGGGGGAGGCCTGTATAAAGGGCACGGCGACCTGTGATTGGCTGAACCGTGGGGGGGAGGCGGGGATTAAAGTGCATGGCGCGCTCTGATTGGCTGAGCCGTGTGGGGGCGGTGGACATTGAAGGTACGGAGCGCTCTAATTGGCTAAGCCTTGTGGGGGAGGCGGGAATTAAGGGTACGGCGCGCTGTGATTGGCTGAACCGTGCAAGGGAGGCGGAGAGGAGACGTGCGCTCTGATTGGCTGAGCCCTGTAAGGGAGGTGGGCATTGAAATCACGGCGCGTTGTGATTGGCTGAGCCGTGTGGGCGAGGCGGGCACTGAGGTCACGGCGCTCTTTGATTGGCTGAGCCGTGCTTGGGGCGGGGAGGCGGGAATTAAGGTCATGGCGCGCTGTGATTGGCTAAACCCTGGAAGGGAGGCGGGGATTGACGGCACGGCGCATTCCCATTGGCTGATCCCTGTGGGGGAGGCGGGTATTAAGACCACGGCAGTCTCTGATTGGCTTCACTCCCCGGCGCAGGGGCCGAGCTTTATTCCAGAGGGGCGTGTCCAAGGCCGGAAGGGGCGTGTCCAGCGCGATGCCGAAGCGCGGGAAGAAGAAGGAGGAAAACGGGAGCGGGGATGAGACCGGTGAGTGCCCAGTACGGACCAGTATGGACCAGTATAAACCAGTATGGACCAGTTTGGACCAGTAAACCCCTCCCAGTCCCTCCCAGTTCATCCCAGTTTATCCCACTAACCCTTTACCCCCCCAGGCCCCGCCCCCGCCAAGGCGGCCAAGGCGGCCCCGCCCCTCCTGTACGAGGACCCGCCCACCCGCGAGGCCACGCCCACGGGGCGGCGCTGGACGCTCAAGGTGACGTCATGGAACGTGGACGGGCTGAGGGCGTGGCTGAAAAAGGGCGGGGCCCAGGTGAGCGGGGGCGGGGCTTGTGGGGTGGGCGGGGCTGGGGTGGGCGGGGCCAATTTTGGGTCGATTTTGGGCGGATTTTTGGGCTTATTTTGGTCTGATTTTCGCTTGATTTTTGGCTGATTTTGGGCCAATTTTTGGGCTGATTTTCACCTGATTTTTGGCCGATTTTTGGGTGATTTTTGGGCCGATTTTGGGCCGATTATTGGTCCAATTTAGGATGACTTTTGGGCTGGTTTTGGGCCAATTTTGAGCCAATTTTGGTCTGATTTTGGGCCAATTTTTGGCCGATTCTTGGCCCAATTTGTGCCGATTTTGAGCCAATTTTTGCCTGATTTTGTGCCAATTTTTGGGCTGATTTTGGGGTCCCATTAATGGAATTTTGGGCTGATTTTTGGGCTGATTTTTGGGCTGATTTTGGACTTATTTATTCTGATTTTTGGGTTCATTTTGGGCTGATTTTGGGGCCAATTTTGTTGTATTTTTGGGCTGATTTTGGGGTCCCATCAGTGTAATTTTGGGCCGATTTTTGGGCCAATTTTGGGCTGATTTTTGGCCGATTTTGGTCTAATTTTGTGCTGATTTTTGGGTTGATTTTCAGCTGATTTTTGGGCTGATTTTGGTCCAATTTTGGGCTGATTTTTGGGCTGATTTTGGGCTCATTTATTTTGATTTTTTGGTTCATTTTGGGCTGATTTTGGGGCTGATTTTGGGGTTGGTTTTGGGGTATTTTTGGGCGTTTTTTTGGGATATTTTTGGGCTGATTTTGGGGCCCCCTCATGTAATTTTGGGCTGATTTTTGCTCCAATTTTGAGCCAATTTTGAACTGATTTTGGGCTAATTTTGGGGTGATTTTTGGGTTAATTTTGGGCCGATTTTGGGCTGATTTTTGGCCGATTTTTGGGCTGATTTTGGGGTCCCATCACTGTAATTTTGGGGCCGATTTTTGGGGTATTTTTGGACTGATTTTTGGGTTGATTTTTAGCTGATTTTTGGGCTGAATTTCTGTCGATTTTTGGACTGATTTTCCGGTTGCTTTTGGGGTCCCATTAATGTAATTTTGGGCTGATTTTTGGGCCGATTTTGAGCCGATTCTGGGTTGATTTTGGGCCAATTTTTAGGCTGATTTTGGGGCTCCCTCAGTGTAATTTTGGGCTGATTTTTTGACCAATTTTGGGCCGATTTTGGGCTGATTTTTGGCCAATTCTTGGACTGATTTTGGGGCTTATTTTGTGCTGATTTTTGGGCTGGTTTTGGGCTGGTGTTTGGACCTCCTCAGTGTAATTTTGGGCCGATTTTGGGCCGATTTTGGACTGATTTTTCAGCCGATTTTGGGTCGATTTTTGTGGTAATTTTCGACCAATTTTTGGGCTGATTTTTCGGCCAATTTTCAGCCAATTTTGGTCTGATTTTGGTCCGATTTTTGGCTGATTTTTGGGCTGACTTTGGCCCGATTTTTGTGCTAATTTTGAGCTAATTCTGGTTTGATTTTCCCCCCTCAGTGGGTGCAGGAAGAAGCCCCCGACGTGCTGTGCCTGCAGGAGACCAAGTGCCCTGTCTCAGCGGTTCCGGCCGAGGTCCGGGCCCTCCCGGGGCTCCCCCACCAGTTCTGGGCCAGCGCCAAGGACCGGCCGGGCTACAGCGGGGTGGGGCTGCTGGCCAGGACCGAGCCCCTCAACGTCACCTACGGCATCGGTGAGAGGCCAAAAAACGGGCTGGAAGTGTCCAGAAATTGTCTCTGAATTGTCCCTGAAAATGGCCAGAAAACGTCCCCAAATTGTCCCAAAACTGTCCCCAAAAATGTCCCGAAATCATCCCGAAATTGGCCTGAAACTGGCCTAAAACTGCCCCAAATTGCCCCAAAAATCGTCCCCAAAAATGACCCAAAAATGTCCCAAAACTGTCCCCAAAAAATGTCTCCAAAAATGTCCCGAAACCATCCCCAGAACTGTCCTAAAAATTGCCCCTAAAACTGCCACAAATTGCCCCAAAAATGTCCCTAAACTGGCCTGAAACTGGCCCCGAAATGTCCCGAAAATGTCCCTGAAAATGTCCCGGAACAGGCCCCAGAACTGTCCCCAAAAATGTCCCAAAACGGTCCCAAAACTGGCCTGAAACTGCCCCAAAACTGTCCCCAAAACTGTCCCGAAAATGTCCCAAAACTGGCCGAAAACTGGCCTGAAACTGGCCTGAAAATGTCCCAAATTGCCCCAAAAACCATCCCCAAAACTGCCCCCCAAATGTCCCAAAACTGGCCTGAAACTGGCCCGAAAATGTCCCCAAACTGCCCGTAAACTGTCCCCAAAACCAGTTCACTTCCAGTCCCCGCCAGTAACCCCCAGTCCCTCCCAGTTTATCCCAGTCCCTCCCAGTTTATCCCAGTCCCTCTCAATTCACTCCCAGTGTCTCCCCCTTGTGGCCACTCTGGGAACTGCAGCTCCCTCCCAATCACTCCCAGTTCATCCCAGTAACTCCCAGTTTATCCCAGTCAATCCCAGTCCCTCCCAGTCACTCCCAGTGACCCCCAATCCCTCCCAGTCCCCTCCAGTCTCTCTCAGTAAATCCCAGTTGCTCTCAATTAGCAACTCCCAGTGTCTCCCCCTTGTGGCCACTGGGGGAACTGCAACATTCTCCCAGTCACTGCCAGTTTATCCCAGTTTATCCCAGTAACTCCCAGTCCCCTCAATCCCCTCCCAGTAACTCCCAGTGACTCCCAGTTTANTTTATCCCAGTAACTCCCAGTCCCCCCAATCCCCTCCCAGTAACTCCCAATGACTCCCAGTCCCTCCCAATCACTCCCAGTGACTCTCAGTCACTCCCAATCCCCTCCCAGTCCCTCCCAGTAACTCCAGGCCCCTCTCAATTAACTCCCAGTGTCTCCCCCTTGTGGCCACTTTGGGAACTGCAACATTCTCCCATTCACTCCCAGTAAATCCCAGTTTATCCCAGTCCCTTCCAATCACCCCCAATGCCCCAAATCCCCCCTAAATCCCCTCCTTTTCCCCCCCAGGCGACCCCGAGCACGACGCCGACGGCCGCGTGGTGACGGCCGAGTTCCCCTCCCTCTTCGTGGTCTCGGCCTACGTCCCCAACGCCGGGCGCGGCCTGGCCCGCCTCGAGCCTCGCCTCCGCTTCGACTCCGCCTTCCTGGCCTTCCTCAAACGCCTGGACGCCCAAAAACCCGTCCTGCTCTGCGGGGACCTCAACGTGGCCCACGCCGAGATCGACCTGTGCCACCCCCGGGCCAACAAATCCAACCCCGGTTTTACCCCGCAGGAACGAGAAGGTTTTACCCGTTTGTTGGATTCGGGGTTTGTCGACACTTTCAGGCATCTTTATCCCGAAGCTCGTGGGGCTTTTACCTTCTGGACTTACCTGGGAGGGGCCCGGGCCAGGAACGTGGGGTGGAGGTTGGATTACGCCGTGGTGTCCCAGAGGTTGGTGGGGAGTTTGTGCGATTGTAAGATCAGGAACGGGGTGATGGGGAGCGACCATTGCCCCATCACGGCGCTTTTGGCCGTTTAATGGGGTGAAATTTGGGTGAGATTTGGGGTTAATTTGGTTAAAAAGGGGTAAAAGTTGGGTTTAAGTGGCGTTGTCGTGGTTAAAATGGGGTTACGTGATTTTAATTGGGTTTTTTGTTGGTCTAAATTGGCTCAAATTGGCTCAAAATACACTTGGAATTAATCAAAATTCAGCTAAATAGGATTGGGGAAAAAAGTTCCTAAAATTGGCCCAAAATCAGGTTAAATTTGATTAAAAAGAGGTAAAAGTTGGGTTTGGGGGGTGCAATTGTGGTTAAAATGGTGTTAAATGATTTTAATTGGATTTTTCTTGCCCCAAATTGCCTGAAATTGGCTCAAAATAGTCTTGGAATAATTCAAAATTCAGGTAAAATGATTTGGCAAAAAATCATGTTGAAATTGTCCCAGAACTGGGTTAAATTGGCTCGAAAATTATTCAATTATATTCAATAATTGGATGTTTGTTAATTAACCCAAATTGGCTCAAAATACTCTTGGAATGAGTCAAAATTCAGCTAAATTTTTTTTTGAAAAAAATGTTCCTAAAATTGGTCCAAAATTGGGTTAAATTGGCTCAAAAATGGTCAAATATTGGATTTAAATGGTGCCATTGTGGTTAAAATGGTGTAATCCGATTTTAATTGGATTTTTCTCGCCCCAAATTGGCTCAAATTGGCTCAAATTAACTCAAAATAACTCAAAATACACTGGGAATAAGTAAAAATTAAGTTGAGTTGGGTGGGAAAAAAAGGTTCCTAAAATTAGACCAAATTTGGGTTAAATTGACTGAAAAATTATTCAATTATATTGAGTAATTTTTTTTTTAACCAAAATTGGCTCAAATTGGCCCAAAATACACTTGGAATGAGTCAAAATTCAGGTAAATTGATTTGGCAAAAAATCATGTTGAAATTGGCCCAAAATTGGCTTAAATTGGCTCAAAAATTGATTAAATTGAGACATTATGGTTAAAATGGTGTTAAATAATTTTAATTGGATTTTTCTTGGCCCAAATTGGCTCAAATTGGCCCAAAATAATCTTAAAATTAATCAAAATTCAGCTAAATTGGTTTGGGCCAAAATTATCATAAAATTGGCCCAAAATTGGACAAAATTTGCTCAAAATTAACCAAATTTGGGTGTTGATGACGTCATCGAGACCAAGATGGCGCCCGGCTCTCTGTTTTTACCCAAATTCCCCCAAAATTTGGCCCCAAATTTGGGGCCTCTCAGGTGCTGGTCCCTCCCCCACTCCTTAGGCCACGCCCCTTTTAGTCCCCACCCCTTTAATCCCCACCCCTTTAATCCCCACCCCCTTTAAGCCCCACCCCTTTAAGCCACACCCCCTTTAGTCCCCGCCCTTTCTCAGTTTTATTTTAATAAAAATTAAATTTTTGAGTTGAAACGACAAATTTTTTAGGGGAGAGTTTTATTTACATACGAGGCCACGCCCCCTTTTTGGTGGGCGTGGCCTTCCAATAAATAGCTCTGTACAAGTGGGCGGGGCTTATGTACAAAGAGTGGGCGGGGCTTGAGGCATGCGGGAAAAGGGGGCGGGGCCATGCTGGGAGGAAGGGGGCGGGGTCAAAAAAAGAGGATGAAACGTCCAATAGGGAAAAGAAAGGGGGGCGTGGCCAAAATGATGTCATCATTTGAGGTGGGCGTGTCCCATGATAAAGGGGAGTGTCCCATGATAAAAGGGGCGTGTCCCACGATGAAAGGGGCGTGTCCCAGGGGGCGGGACGGCTCCGTGTGGGCGTGGCGAGTCTCGTGGCGTGTCCAGGGCGGGTGGGCGTGGTCAGGCCCGCGGTGGGAGGGGCTGGCTGACCCGCACGCAGCCCCAATAGGCCGCCCGCAGGAGACACGCCCCCGCGCCCGCCCCCAGCACCGCCCACGCCGCGGGAACCCACCGGGCCTTGCGCCACAACCACCACGTCCCGGCCTGGGCGGGGCAAAAAGGGGGGCGTGGTCAGGGATAGACACGCCCCCGGCCACGCCCTGTTGTGTGATTGGTGGGTTAAGCCACGCCCACTTGGTTGGAGGAGGGGCTTCGTTTAGAGGCTTAAACCACGCCCACTTGGGTGAAGGAGGTGCCTTATTGAAGCCACGCCCCCTCAGAGATGAGCTCAACCCATTCAGGCCACACCCCAAATAAAGCCACACCCCTTTCCCCACTTAATTCCATTCACAGCCACTCCCCCTCAAGCCCCACCCACTTTTGGCCTTAAGACATGCCTCCTCAAAGCCACGCCCCCTCAGCCACAAGCCCCACCCCTTTGGGCCACACCCACACTAAAGCCACGCCCCTTAGGCCTCACCCCACCAAAGCCACGCCCCCTTTCTCCTACTTAATTCCATTCCTTAGCCCCACCCATTAAAGCCACACCCCTTTTAGCCACACCCCTTAAACCCCGCCCCAGACACACATAAGCCCCTCCCCTTTCCTGACCACGCCCCCTTTAGCCACGCCCCCTCACCGCCAATCCAGCCGCAGCCCCGCCCATCAACAGCGCGGCCAATAGGCAGCAGAGGCAGCGTCGCCGTGGGAACCGCCGGCCAATCGCGGACCTGGGTGTGGCGGGGGGGGCGTGGTCAGCTCCAGAGAGGCCACGCCCATAGGGAAGGGGGGGTGTGGTGATGATAACCACGCCCTAAAGGGGCGGGGCTTTACTCACACTTTGCGGCAATGGGGGCAGCGGGCCAGGGAGCGGTCGGGGAGCTCCGCCCACTGGGTAGAAAAAGGGGCGTGGTTACAAAGGGGTGTGGTCACAAAGGGGCGTGGTCACAAAGAATGATGGTCATAGGGCTCTGACGGGAGTGGGCATGTCCANCGGGGGGGCGTGGTCAGCTCCAGAGAGGCCACGCCCATAGGGAAGGGGGTGTGTGGTGATGATAACCACGCCCTAAAGGGGCGGGGCTTTACTCACACTTTGCGGCAATGGGGGCAGCGGGCCAGGGAGCGGTCGGGGAGCTCCGCCCACTGGGTAGAAAAAGGGGCGTGGTTACAAAGGGGTGTGGTCACAAAGGGGCGTGGTCACAAAGAATGATGGTCATAGGGCTCTGACGGGAGTGGGCGTGGCCAGAAGGGGCGTGGTCACAAACGGGTGTGGTCAATGGGTGTATAAATACAGTGGGCGTGTCCGCAAAGGGGGCGTGGTCAAAGGGGCAATGGGGGCACTGAGCCAGGGAGCTCCGCCCACCCCGGTAGAAAAGGGGCGTGGTCAATGGGTATGTTAATGAAGTGGGTGTGTTCAGAAAGGGGCGTGGTCAGGGGAGCAGTGAGCCAGGGAGCTCCGCCCACTATGGAGGAAAAAAGGGGTATGGTAATAAGGGGGCGTGGTCACAAAGGGGTGTGGTCAATGGGGTGTGACTGAAGTGGGCGTGGCCAGAAAAGGGGCATGACAAAAATGGGGCGCAGCCACAAAGGGGCGTGGCTACAAAGAGAGACAGTCAAGGGGGTGGGACTTAAGTGGGTGTGGCCAGAAAGGGGTGTGATCACAAAGGGGCGTGGCCAAGGGGTTGTAAATGTAGTGGGCGTGGCCAGAAGGGAAAAGGGGGCGTGTCTCACCAGGAAGGGCCCCCCGCAGTGGGCGCAGGCCACGCGAACCCCGCCCGGGGGCGGGTCCGGGCTGGGCGCCCCCGTCTGCACCGGGCCCAGGTTGATGATCCTCTTACTGGGGGGAACTGAGTTATACTGGGGTATACTGGGAGGGGCCGGGGGGGCCCGGGGGACCCCCACAGTGCTCCCAGTTATCAATCCCAGTGCTCCCAGTATGGCCCAGTGACTGTTCCCAGTGCTCCCAGTGCTCCCAGTATCAATCCCAGTGCTCCCAGTTCGGCCCAGTGCTCCCAGTGACCCCTCCCAGTGCTCCCAGTCAACCCAGTGACCGCTCCCAGTGCTCCCAGTATGGCCCAGTGACCACTCCCAGTATGGCCCAGTGACCACTCCCAGTATGGCCCAGTGACCACTCCCAGTGCTCTCAGTTTGGCTCCCGGTGCTCCCAGTATGGCCCAGTGACTGCTCCCAGTAATCCCAGTATGGCCCAGTGACTGTTCCCAGTGCTCCCAGTTTGGCCCAGTATGGCCCAGTTATCAATCCCAGCGCTCCCAGTTTGGCCCAGTGACCCCGCCCAGTGCTCCCAGTCCCTCCCAGTGCTCCCAGTATGGCCCAGTGACCATTCCCAGTGCTCCCACTATGGCCCAGTTTGGCCCAGTGACTGTTCCCAGTGCTCCCCCCAGTGCTCCCAGTATGCACCAGTTATCAATCCCAGTGCTCCCAGTATGGCCCAGTGACCCCTCCCAGTGCTCCCAGTATTCCCAGTATGGCCCAGTGACCCTCCCAGTGACTCCCAGTCCCTCCCAGTGCTCCCAGTACAGCCCAGTGACTGTTCCCAGTGCTCCCAGTTTGGCTCCCAGTATGGCCCAGTTATCAATCCCAGTGCTCCCAGTTTGGCCCAATCCCCTCCCAGCCCCTCCCAGTAACTCCCAGTCCCCTCTAAACCCCTCCCAGTCCCTCCCAGTCCCCCCCAATCCCCTCCCAGTCCCCCCAGTGCCCCCAGTCTGACCAGTACGGGCGGGGGCAGGCGATGCGCTGGGCCGAGGCCCTGCAGACCAACAGGCAGTTGCAGGGACACCTGACGTATTTCTTCCCTCCCGGGGCCGTCCTGATTGGCTGAGGGCGGGAAAGGGGGCGGGGCTTACAGGGGACACACCCTCTGCCCCCCAAAGCCCGCCCACCCAGAGGCAGAAACACCCAAACGAGACCACGCCCCGTTTCTTCCTGCCGGGGTGAAGTCACGCCCCCTTTAAGATCACACCCATTTAGGCCGCGCCCCCTCTGCCAGACCACACCCCTTTTGATACCTCCTTCCCCTCAAGCCCAGCCCACTCGGACCACACCCAATTCAGGCCACACCCACTCCTTAAGGCCCGTCCTCTCCAGGCCCCGCCCCCGTTTCAGGCCACACCCTCATTCAGGCCACATCCCATTGTGGCCACGCCCCTTTCAGGCCACGCCCCGCCCCACATCCAGGCCCCGCCCCATTCAGGTCACGCCCCAATTTAGCCCCCGCCCCCATTCAGGCCCCACCCCCGTTCAGGCCACGCCCCTGTTCCAATCCCACCCCCATTCAGGCCCCGCCCTCATTTAGGCCCCGCCCCATTCAGGCCCAACCCCTGCATACCCCACCCTGCTCAGACCACGCCCCTTTCAGGCCCCACCCCTTACAGTGGCCCCACCCCAGTTCAGACCCCGCCCTACTCAGGCCCCGCCCTCATTCAGGCCCCGCCCCATTCAAGCCCCACCCCATTCAGACCACGCCCCCGCTAAGGCTCCGCCCCATTCAGATTCCACCCTGCTCAGGCCCCGCCCCATTCAAGCCCCACCCCATTCAGGCCCCGCCCCCGCCCAGGCCTAGGCCCCACCCTCAAGCCCTGCCCCCTCCAGGCCCCGCCCCCTTACCGTGGCCTCGCCGCACCCCCCGCACTTCACCACGTGCTGGTGCGTCTTCCCCTCGACGCTGATTGGCCGCTGGCACACGCGGCACGTGACCGCCGGAGGCCCCGCCCCCGGCACCTCGGGGCTGCCCAATGGCGAGTAAGGGGGCGGGGCTTCGCCTGGCCCCGCCTCTCCGCCGCCTGCCAACGGCACAGATAAGCCACGCCCCTTTTTTTCCTCTCACCGCGCTTAGCCACGCCCCCTCTCTCCGGTTTTCCCCCACCTTTCCAGGCCACGCCCCCACAATAAAACCGCGCCCTCTGGTCCTCCCGGTGGCCACGCCCCTTCTCTCACCGGAGGCCGCGGCCCCGCCCGGGCCCGGCCCCGCCTCGGGCGGCAACAGCGGCGATCGTTCCCCGTCCGCCATGACAGCGGCCCCCCGGCGACACGCCCCCCTCTCCCCCGCTGATTGGTCCGCTGATGTCACGTGAGGGCGGCTCCCCCTATGGTGCGCTGCTATTGGTCACTCCGCGTCACGTGACGCTCCCATTGGCGTTGCCGGGCGACCCCGCTCGGCGCTCCGCGCGCTCTGATTGGCTCTCCCGCCCCCACGTGACGCGCCCCCGCCTCGTTTTGTCGTTGCCGGGGCAACCCCCTCGCGCCGCTCTTCCCGGTACCCCCTCCCCGCGCTCCCATTGGCTGAAACGGCCCTCACGTGATTTTTCCTCACCGCCCCCGCGTTTCCCGGCAACAGTCTTCCCTCCCCGCGCTCCCATTGGTTAATCTCCCCGCACGTCGCACGCTGATTGGTCCCTTCTCCCGCCACTCCCGGCACTGCCCCCCTCAGGGCGGTTTCCATAGCGACGGTGAGGGGAGGGTCTGCCCGGCGCGGGCGCTGATTGGTCGAGGAGAGGGGGCAGCGGCCGTGCGTGGTGACGTCAGAGGCGTGCGTCTTTATAAATGCCGGGGGGCGGAGGCGGCAGTGCAGACGAGGTCGTGATGGACGTCAGGTGGGGGGGGGGGGTCCCCGTGAGGCGATTTTGGGGCTTTTTTGGGACTTTTTGGGGGTCGGGAGGGGATGGACGGGGGTCTCGTCCAATGGGGTGGCGGATTGAGGGTCTCCGAGCTCGGCTTGGGCCAATCAGAGCACGGGGGGCGTGGCTTAGGGGGTAAAGACCCCTCTCCCCTCATAAATCCGATTGATGGGGAGGGGAAATTTGGGGGATTTTGAGGTAAATTTGTGGGGATTTTGAGGGGATTTTGAGGGGAATTTTGAGGGGGATTTTGGGGGGATTTTGAGGGAATTTTGAGGGATTTTTGAGGGGAATTTTAAGGGGATTTTTGAAGGGATTTTAGGGGGATTTTAGGGGGATTTTGAGGGATTTTTGAAGGGATTTTGGGGGGAATTTTGAGGAGATTTTGAGGGGATATTGAGGAAATTTTAGGGGGATTTTTGGGAGAAATTTTGGGGGATTTTGGGGGGATTTTGAGGGATTTTTGAAGGGATTTTTGAAGGGATTTTAGGAGAAATTTTGAGGAGATTTTGAGGGAATTTTGGGGGGAATTTGGGGGGATTTTAGGGGGATTTTAAACGGAATTTTTGGAGGATTTTGAGGGGAATTTTTGAGNGGAGAAATTTTGGGGGATTTTGGGGGGATTTTGAGGGATTTTTGAAGGGATTTTTGAAGGGATTTTAGGAGAAATTTTGAGGAGATTTTGAGGGAATTTTGAGGTAAATTTGGGGGGAATTTGGGGGGATTTTAGGGGGATTTTAAACGGAATTTTTGGAGGATTTTGAGGGGAATTTTGAGGGAATTTTGAGGGGATTTTGAGGGGATTTTGAGGGAAATTTTGAGGAGATTTCGAGGGATTTTGGAGGGGAATTTTGAGGGGATTTTGGGGGAGATTTTAAGTGGATTTTAGGGGGATTTTTGGGGGAATTTT
>SWJQ01001205.1:24348-34704 GCA_007252995.1 Zosterops borbonicus | reverse complement strand
AACTGGGACGGTTTGAGCTGAACTGGGAGGGTTGGAACCCAAACTGGGACAGTTGTACCTGAACTGGGAGAGTTTGATGTGAATTAAGAAGGTTTGACCCCAAATTTGGGAGGTTTAAGGTGGTCCCGGGAGGTTTGACCCCAAACTGGGAAGGTTTGACCCCAAATTTGGTTGTCCCAGGGGGGTCCCGGGAGGTTTGATCCCAAACTGGGAGGGTTTGACCTGAATTGGGAGAGTTAGAACCCAAATTTGGGGGTTTTGACCCAAACTGGAAGGATTGGAACCCAAACTGGGAGGGTTGGAACCCAAATTTGGGGGTTTGGCCCCGAACTGGGAGGGTTTGACCTCAATTGGGAGGGTTTGGACCTGAACTGGGACGGTTTGAGCTGAACTGGGAGGGTTGGAAACCAGATTTGGGGAGGTTTGGCCCCAAAATTAGAGAGTTTGACCCCAAACTGGGAGGGTTGGAACCCAAATTTGGGGGTTAAAGATGGTCCCGGGAGGTTTGCCCCCCAATTAGAAGGTTTAGGTCTTAACTGGGATGGTTTGACCCTGAACTGGGAGGGTTGGAACCCAAACTGGGACAGTTTGACCTGAATTGGGAGGATTTGACCCCAAATTTGGGGGGTTTGACCCCAAACTGGGACGGTTGGAACCCAAGCTGGGAGGGTTGGAACCCAAACTGGGAAGGTTTGACCCCAAATTCGGTTGTCCCAGGGGGGTCCCGGGAGGTTTGACCCCAAACTGGGAGGGTTGGAACCCAGATTTGGGGGTTTGGCCCCGAACTGGGATGGGTTTGACCTGAATTGGGAAGGTTTGACCCCAAATTTGGTGGCTTGGGGGGTCCTGACCTTGGATTTTGGGGGTTTTGGACCCAAACTGGGGGGGTTTGACCCCAAACTGGGAGGTTTAAGGTGGTCCCAGGAGGTTTGACCCCAAACTGAGAGGGCTGGAACCCAGATTTGGGGGTTTGGCCCCAAACTGGGAGGGTTTGACCCCAAAATTGGGGGGTTTGACCCGGATTTGGGAGGGTTTCACCCCAAATTTGGTGGCCTGGGGTGGGATTTGGCCCAAATTTTGGAGGTTTTGGACCCAAACTGGGGGGGTTAGACCCAAATTTTGGGGTTTAGGCCCCAAATTCCAAAACTTCAGCCCAAACTTTGGGGGTCCCGCCCCCAAATTGGAGAAAGTTCAGCCCCAAATTTGGGGTTTTTAGCCCCAAAAACTCTGCGGGGGCGTGGCCAAGGCTGAAGCCCCGCCCCTCGCCGGAGGCGGAGTCAGCGCGGGCACTTCCGGGTTCGGCCCCTCCCCCTGCACGCGATTGGCGGAGGTGAGAGAAGGGGGCGGGGCCTGGGGAAAGGGGCGGGGCCAAGGGGAGGGGGCGGGGCTTGGGGTGGGAATTGCCAATTTTGGGGTTAAAATTTCTCAATTTTGGGGTAAAAATTCCCAGTTTTGGGGTGGAAATTCCCAGTTTGGGGGAGGATTTTTGAAGCGGGATTTGGGGTGAAAATGTCCAGGTTTGGTTGGTGGATTTTGGGGTTAAGATGTTTGGNATTTTGGGGTTAAGGTGTTTGGTTTTGGGGGTGGTTTTTAGGGTGGATTTTGGGGTGAAAATTCCCATTTTTTTTGGTGGTTTTTAGACTGCATTTTGGGGCAAAAATTCCCATTTTTGGGTGGTTTTCCAGGTGGATTTTGGGGTGTAACTTCCCAGTTTGGGGGCGGATGTCAAGATGGTTTTTGAGGGCAAAAATTCACGGTTTAGGGGCAGATTTTGGGGGTAAAATTCCCAGATTTGGAGGTAAAAATTCCCAGATTTGGGGTGAAATTTGGAGTAGAAATTCCCAGTTTTGAGATGGATATTGGGGTAAAAATTCCCAGTTTTGGCGTAAATTTTGGAGTGAAAATTCCCAGTATTGGGGTGGATTTGGGGATAAAAACTTGCAGTTTTGGGGTAAAAATTTCCAGTTTTGGGGTGGATTTTAAAGTAAAAATTCCCAGTTCTGGGGTAAAAGTTCCCCAGGTTTGGGATGGATTTTAGGCTAAAAATTGCCATTTTTGGGGTGAATTTTGGGGTAAAAATTTCCCATTTTTGGGGTAAAAATTCCCATTCTTGGGGCAGATTTTGGGGTAAAAGTTGCCAGCTTTGAGGTGGATTTTCTTACGGATTTTTGGGTAAAAATACTGAGTTTTGGGGTTTGTTTTGGGGTTAAAATGTCCATTTTTGGGTGGATTTTGGGGCCTGACGTGTGCCCCGTTGCAGGAGCTGTTGGGGCCGAGGTGACACCGGGGGTGGCCTCCAGTGGGGTGAGCACCGGGGGGGTTTGGGGACTTTTGGGGACATTTCTGGGGGATTTGGGGTCTCTGTCCCCACCCTGGGCTGGGGAAGGGGAAAAGGGACAAGTTTGGGGTGAAAATACCCAAATTTGGGGTAAAAATGTGAAATTTTTAGGGTGGATTTTGGGGTAAAAATGTGAAATTTTGGGGTGGATTTTGGGTTAAAATTTGGGGTGAGAATGTTCATTTTGGGGGTGGGTTTTGGGATAAAAATGTTTATTTTAAGGGATGGATTTTGAGGTAAAAATGCCCAATTTGGGGGTGGATTTTGGGGTGGAATTTGGGGTAAAAATGTTCAATTCTTGGGTGGATTTTGGGGTAAAGATGTTTATTTTAGGGGTGGATTTTGGGATAAAAATGCAGATTTTAGGAGTGGATTTTGGGATAAAAATGTTCATTTTAAGGGGTGGATTTTGGGGTGAAAATGTTCAATTTTGAGGATGGTTTTGGGGGTAAAAAATACTCAGTTTTGGGCAGATTTTTGGGTGAAATTTGGGGTGAAAATGTTCATTTTAAGGGATGGATTTTGGGGTAAAAATGCAGATTTTAGGGGTGGATTTTGGGGTAAAATTTGGGGTCAAAATACCAATTTTGGGGGTGGATTTTTGGGTGAAAAATGTCACGTTTCAGGATGGATTTTTGGGTGGAATTTGGGGTAAAAATGTTCAGTTTAAGGGGTGGATTTTGGGTTAAAATTTGGGGGTAAAACACCCATTTTGGGGGTGGATTTTGGGGTAAAATTTGGGATAAAACTTCCCGATTTTGGGGTAAAAATGTTCAATTTTGGGGATGGATTTTGGGTTGAAATTGGGTGAAAAAAACTCAATTTTGGGGATGGATTTTGGGGTAAAAATGTTCAATTTTGGGTTAAAATTGGGTGGAAAAAAAAACATTTTGGGGGTGGATTTTTGGGATAAAAAAACCCATTTTGGGGGATAATTTGGGATTGAAAAACCCCAATTTTTGGGGTCGTTTTTAGGGTGAAAATGCCCAGTTTGGGGGTTGTTTTTAGGGTGAAAACGCTCAGTTTGCAGGTGGATTTTAGGATGGAAAATTCCCGCTCTGAGGGCGGATTTTGGGGTAAAAAAAAAATGTCATTTTTGGGGCTGAAAATGTCGAAATTTGGGCTGGAATTGGGGATTAAAAATAAGGTTTTTTGGGGTGGATTTTGGGGTGAAAAGGCTCAGTTTGAAGGTGGATTTTAGGATGGAATTGTCCATTTTGGGGGGCGGATTTTGGGCTAAAAAAGGCTCATTTTGGGGGCGGAAATTGGGCTAAAAAAGGCTGAATTTGGGGTAAAAAATGTTGAGTTTTTGGGGTGGAATTTGGGGTAAAAAAAGGCTCATTTTGGGGGCGGAATTTGGGCTAAAAACTGTTGAATTTGGGCTAAAAACTGTTGAATTTGGGGGTGGAATTTGGGGTTAAAATGTTTGGATTTTTGGGGTGGAATTTGGGCTAAAAAAAGCTCAGTTTGGGGGGTGGAATTTGGGCTAAAAAATTCTGAGGTTTTGGGGTGGAATTTGGGGTAAAAAAGGCTCAATTTGGGGGTGGAATTTGGGCTCAAAAATGTTGAGTTTGGGGGTGGAATTTGGGGTAAAAAAGGCTGAATTTGGGCTAAAAAATGTTGAGTTTTTGGGGTGGAATTTGGGGTAAAAAAAGGCTCATTTTGGGGTAAAAAATCCCGAATTTGGGGGTGGAATTTGGGCTAAAAAAGGCTCATTTTGGGGGCTTTTTATACTGAAAATTCGGATTTTTTTGGGGGAATTTTTGGGACATAAAAACTCTGAGTTTGGGAGTCGGATTTTGGGTCAGATTTGGGGGATTTTGGGTCAGATTTTGGGGATTTTGGGTCAGATTTGGGGATTTTGGGTCAGGTTTGGGGGATTTTGGGTTTGACCTGTGCCCCATTGCAGGATCCCGAGGAGGGGCCCAGGGGTGAGTCCGGCCTGGGCGGGTCCGGCCCCGCCCCCGGAAGGTTCTGGAAGGTCCCAGAGGGGGGTGGGGGGTGGGGGAGGGGCTGGGGGGGGCATTGCTGGGGGGAGGGGTCAGTCCAATGGTCACTCTGGGGTCACTCGGGGCGTGGGGTCAGTCCAAGGGTCATTTTGGGTGTGGGGTCAGTCCAGGGGTCACCCCAGGGGTCATCGGGGGGTCATCCAGGGGGAGGGGGTTGGTCACTCCAGTGGTCACTCCAGTGGTCACTCTGGGGGGTCAGTCCCAGTGGTCACTCCTTGGGGTTTAGGGTCACCCCAGTGGTCATTTAGGGGGTTGGGGTCATCCCAGTGGTCACTCTGAGGGTCAGTCCCGGTGGTGACTCTTTGGGGTTTGGGGTCAGCCCTGGTTAATCTTGGGGGGGTCAGTCCTGGTCACTCTGGGGGTCAGTCCCGGTGGTCACTCTGGGGTTTGGGGTCATCTTGGTGGTCACTCTTTGGGGTTTGGGGTCAGTCCTGGTGGTCAGTCCTGGGGGTCACTCTCTGGGGTTGGGAGGGTCACCCCCAGTGGTCACTCTGGAGGGTTTGGGGTCACCCAGTGGTCACTGTGGGGGTCAGTCCTGATGGTCACTCTGGGGTTTGGGGTCACCCAGTGGTCACTCATTGGGATCAGGGGTCAGTCCCAGTGGTCAGTCCCAGCGGTCACTCTGGGGTTGGGGGTCACCCCCAGCGGTCACTCTGGGGTCAGGGGTCAGTCCCGATGGTCACTCTGGGGTTGGGGTCACCCCAGCGGTCACTCTGGTTGGATCTGGGGTCACTCCGGGGGTCACTCCTCAGGTCCCCGCGGGGGTCACTCTCAGGGGTCACGGCGGGGTCGCTCCGGCCCCTCCCCCCACGCCGGCGCTGCCCGGGACCCTCAGGAGCCGGTACGTGTGGGGGAGGGGCCCGGGGGGCCGGGACCCCCCAAAAAACGGCTCCGGGACCCCCAAATTTGGGGTCAAACCCCCCCTTTCCCCCCCCGGCCGCTGGGGGGCGCTGTGCCCAGGCCACGCCTCCTCACTCCGCTCTTCTCTTGCAGCTCCGCCCCCGAAGCTCCGCCCCCGACTTCAGGCCCCGCCCCCTTTTTGTCAATTCTGCCCTTTTATGTCCAAGCTCCACCCCTTTATCTCCAGGCTCTGCCCCCTTTTAATCCTGATTGGTCCCTCGCTTTAGCCCCGCCCTCTCCTCTTCAAGCCCCGCCCCCTTTCCCTGGTAAGGCTCCGCCCCTTTATCCCCATTAAGCCCCGCCCCCTTTTTTGGTTCTGTTTCCTGTTTTACATTAAAACGACCCAAAATGGATAAAAANCCTGATTGGTCCCTCGCTTTAGCCCCGCCCTCTCTTCAAGCCCCGCCCCCTTTCCCTGGTAAGGCTCCGCCCCTTTATCCCCATTAAGCCCCGCCCCCTTTTTTGGTTCTGTTTCCTGTTTTACATTAAAACGACCCAAAATGGATAAAAATGGGCGTGGTTTGTGATTTGTGGGCGGGGCTTGGGGGGCGTGGTCTGTGTTTGGGGGCGTGGTCTGGGGAGGGTGGAAATGGGGAGACCCCAAAGAGCCCCAAATTCCTCCCAAAATCCCTTTGGGAAACCCCAAAATTCCCAGTAATTCCCCAAAAAACCCCTTGGGACCCCCAAAATCCCCACAAGACCCCCCAAAAATTCCCCTGGGACCCCCAAACCCCCTCAGAACCCAAAATTCCTCCCCAAAACCCCCCAAAATTCACTCAGAGCCCAAAAATTCTCCGCAAAATTCCCTTGGGACNTGGGAAACCCCAAAATTCCCAGTAATTCCCCAAAAAACCCCTTGGGACCCCCAAAATCCCCACAAGACCCCCCAAAAATTCCCCTGGGACCCCCCAAAATATCCCAAAGTCCCCCCAAAACCCAAAAATTCCCCCTAAAAACCAAAAATTTCCCTCCAGAACCCCAAAAACTCCCCCTAAACCCCCAAATATTCCCTTGGGACTCCCAAATTCCCTCTCACGACCCAAAATTCCTCCCCAGGACCCCCAAAATTACCCCCCGAACCCAAAAATTCCCCCTAAAACCCCCCAAAAATTCACTCAAAACCCCCCAAAACCCTCCTCAAAACCCCAAATCCTCCCCAACCCCCCCCAAATCCCCCCTCACAACCCCCAAAACCCCCCAAAATTTCACCCAAACCCCCTATTTGTCACCACAATTTTTTTATTGAGGAGCCAAACTCCGACCCCTCCCCCCCCTCCATCCAAACCCCTCCCCCAACCCCAAAAAAGACCCCAAAAATGACCCCAAATCCCCCAAACGGGGGGTCCCTCAGGGCAGGGGGGGGTCGGTGGCGGCCCCGGTCGAGTCCTGGGGTTTCATCACGTCCGGCAGCTCCGGGGGGCTGGAGAAGGGCTCGATCCGCAGCCCCTCGAAGGATTCCTCTGCATTTGGGGGGGAAAATGGGTCAGGGGGGAGTGGAAATGGCAAAAAACCCGAAAATTCGGATTGGGGATCCCCAAAAACCCCAAAATCCCACCTGGGGACACCAAAATCCCACCTGGGGACACCTGAAAAATGCTAAAATCTCACCTGGAGACCTCTAAAAATCCCAAAATCCCACCTGGAAACCCTAAAAATCCCAAAATCTCACCTGGGAAACCCTAAAAATCCCAAAATCGCACCTGGGGATCTCTAAAAATCCCAAAATCTCACCTGGGAAACCCCAAAAATCCCAAAATCTCACCTGGGAAACCCCAAAAATCCCAAAATCGCACCTGGGAAACCCCAAAAATCCCAAAATCGCACCTGGAAACCCTAAAAATCCCAAAAATCCTACCTGGGGACCCCTAACTATCCCAAAATCACAGCTGGGAACCCCAAAACCTCCCCAGGGACCCCCTAAATGACCCTTAAAGACCCCAAACTCCTCCCCAGGGACCCCCAAATCCCCTCCAGGACCCCCAGATCCCCCCTAAACCCCTCCAGGATCCCCAAATTCCCCCTTTAGAGACCCCAACCCCCTCCAGGGACCCCCTAAACCTCCCCAGATCCCCCTCAGGACCCCCCAAATCCCCCCCAGGACCCGCAAGACCCCCCCAGGACCCCCCAAATCCCTCTGAAATCCCCCCAGATCCCCCCCAAATCCCTCTTAGACCCCCCAAATCCCCTCCAGGGTCCCCAAAATCCCCCTGAAATCCCCCCAGGGCCCCCAAATCCGCCCTAAACCACTCTTAGAGACCCCAAACTCTCCCTTAGAGACCCCAAATCTCCCCTAAACGACTCTTAGAGACCCCAAACTTCCCCAAAATCCCCCCAAATCCCCTCCAGAACCCCCCCAAATCCTCCCCAGGACCCCCCAGGACCCCCAAATCCCACCCCCGTTGCGCAGGGCCAGCCCCACGGTGGCCGGGGCCTGGGGCCGGGCTGTCTGGCTGGTGAAACCACAATCCCCCAGGGTTTTGGAGTCCTCCAGCAGCTGGTCATCCTGGAATTGGGGCAAAAAAATAGAGAAATTAATATTAAATAACCTAAAAAAAACATTTGGGGGAGTTTTGGTGGTGTTAAAGGAAAAAAAAATGGGGGAATTGAGATGAATTCTGAATGAAAATTGAATTGCGGGGAAGAAAAATGGGGAAATTAATGTAAAATTATTGAAAATAGCCCCCAAAAAATTGGTTTGGGGACACCTTGATTGTCCTAAAGGGAAAAAAAAATGGGGAAATTAATGTAAAATATCCCCCAGACCCCCAAAAATCCCCCCCAAACCCCCTCAGGACTCCCCAAAACCCCCTTAAATCCCCCCAAATCCCTTCAGGACCCCCCAGATCCTCTTGGGACCCCCCAGAATCTCCCCAATTCTCCCCCAAACCCCCCTGAGGACCCCCCAAATCTGGTTTAACCCTTTGTTGCCCACCTTGTAGAGGCGCTGCTCCTCGGGGGGCCGGTGCAGGATCCCCCAAACCCCCCTGAGGACTCCCCAAATCCCCTCAGGACCCCCCAAATCCCCCCCAGACCCCATTTAACCCTTCACTGCCCACCTTGTAGAGGCGCTGCTCCTCGGGGGGCCGGTGCAGGATCCCCTGCACGATCCTCTTGAGCTCCAGGACGGTGGAGGATTCCTTGGCCTCGGTGAAAATGGTGGTTTTGTGTCTCCGGATCATCAGGAACACGTCCTGAAAGGGGGCGGGGTTAGTGAAAAAGGGGCGTGGCTAATGGAAATAGGGGTGTGGCTACTGAAAAGGGGGCGTGGCTTATGGAAAGGGGGGTGTGGCTACCAAAAATTGGGGTGTGGCTACCAAAAAAACCAGGATGTAGCTGCCAAAAAATGAGGTATAGATACAAAAAAATGGGTGGGGCTACTAAAAAGGGGGTGTGGCTACTGAAAAAGGGGGTGTGGCTACTGAAAAAGGGGTGTGGCTAATGGAAAAGGGGTGTGGCAAATGGAAAAGAGGTGTGGCTAATGGAAAGGGGGCGGGGCTAATGAAAAGGGGGTGTGGCTTATGGAAAAGGGGGTGTGGCTTATGGAAGAAGGTGTTGCTAATGGAAAAAGAGGTGTGGCTAATAAAAGGGTGTGGCTACTGAAAATGGGGTGTGGCTAAGGGAAATGGGGTGTGGCTAGTGGAAAGGAGGTGTGGTTAATGGAAATAGGGGTGTGGCTAATGGAAAAGGGGGTGTGGCTACCAAAAAATTGGGATGTGGTTACCAAAAAATGAGGTATACATATGGAAAAGGGGGTGTGGCTAGTGGAAAGGAGGTGTGGCTAATGAAAAGGGGGTGTGGCTAATGGAATTGGGGATGTGGCTACCACAAATTGGGCCGTGACTACCAGAAGAAATGGGTCCAACCACGAAAAAAATGTTGAATTTCAAGGGTGGCTACTGGAATTTTGGGGTGGCTACTGGATTTTAGGGGGTGGCTACCAAATTTTAGGGGGTGGCGACCGTTTTGAAGGGCGTGGCTACTGAAAGGGGGGCGTGGCTAAGCCCAGGAGGGCGTGGCTAGTGAAAGGCTGGGCGTGGCTAGTGAAAAAGCAAACGTGGCAACCACAGAAATAAAGCAGGATTTGCCTTTTAAGGTCAAGGCTAATTAATATCAGGTGTAATTAACTCAGAAAGGGGCGTGGCTGTTATAATTAGAAGTAATTTGCATAAAAATGGGCGGGTTTAAGGAAATTAAGGGGCGTGGCTTCCCTAAAAGGAGAAGGTGGGCGTGGTTTCCCTGAGGGGGTGTGGCCGTAGCTTCCTTGAGGGGAGAGTGGGCGTGGCTTCCCTGAGGGGGGGTGGGCGTGGCTTCCTTGAGGGGAGAGTGGGTGTGGCTTCCCTGAGGGGCCGTTTGCGCGTTTGGGGACGGGGGAGGATTTTGACAGGAAATTTTGGGATTTCGGGCGATTCTTTTCAGATTTTCCCGATCCCGCCGCTTCGGGGCTTTCCCAAAAATGCCCAAAAAGTTCCTAAACGCCCCAAAATCGCCGCCCCCTCCCCATTTTTCCCCCCCCGTTCTCACCATCGCGGCCGCTCCGCCGGCTCCGTCAGCGCCGGGTCCGCCGCGATCCCAGCGGCCCCCGCGGCGCGTCCGCGCCGGCGCACAAACCGCCGAGGAAATCTCGCGAGATCTGCTTTTCGCCATCTCGGGAAGGACAAGGAGGGACCCGCGGCGCCATTTTGTGAAGGTCGCTGGCGGCCGCCATTTTGAGAAGGTGCCGAAAGCGCCGCCATTTTGTGAAGGTCGACGGCGGCCGCCATTTTGAGGCGGGAAAAAAGGGGGCGGGGCCTGAAGGGGATTTTTGGGTCATTTTGGGGCAATTTTGGGACAAATTTGGGACAATTTTGGGTTTTTTGAGGTCATTGAGGGCGTCTGAGGAGAATTTTGGGGAATTTTGGTCAAAATTTGGGCTCCTCAAGTGGATTTTTTGGGTTATTTAAGTAAAATTTGATGAGGGGGAAATTTGGGACAATTTTGGGTCAATTTTGGGGCAATTTTGGGTGAAAAATCCCCAAAAATATTTAAACCCACCCCCCCCCTTTTAAAAACCCCTCTGACGTCACAAACCCCTCCCCCACCCATTTTATTTTATTTTATTTTATTTTATTT
>SWJQ01001204.1:116111-143008 GCA_007252995.1 Zosterops borbonicus | reverse complement strand
TTTTTTTTTTTTTTCTTTCCCAGCTAGAGAACTAGTAGGATGGCTCTCTGCACAAACTGTGTCAACACCTTTTCTGGTGGAAGAACTGCATTCCCTTTTGCAGCTTATTGCCCTGCCAGCTCCTCTTCTCCTAGGCCACCAGAGGCACCCAGCAGCAACCGGAGTGGACACTTTTACACCCTTCCCACAGCCAAGCACATTCCCAGTGAACAGTCACAGCCACCTACTTTGAGGCAGACCAGGTATCTGCTGTGCTTCCCTGCCATGCCATCCTCCCAAGTCTTTGTCATTGCCACGTATCCTAAACTTGTCACAACCTTTTTCTTCTGTCCCTGTTGAGCTGTTCCTTTGAGGCATCCCTCACCAGTATCTGCCTTAGCACCATCAATGAGGCTGAGCACACAGGGCCTTTAGTTCTCAGCCACCTGCAAACCAGGAGGCTCATATCTGATTAAATGTCTTCAGATCTTGGCAAACAAGGGATTTGAAAGGCTTCATCCTCACCATTTTCTACCACTGCATACCTTCACTGTGTTGCTGAATACACCAAATCTTCATCACCTGTTTGTTTCTGGGTTGGAGAATCTATCTAAATGGGGATTTGGCAGACAGAAAGAGAAAGAGGGAGGGATACAGCATTGAAGATTGCACCTTCTGCTGCAGCAGCTGAGAAACATTTCTGCAAAACCACTGGAAACAAGGAGTAACTGAAGTGAGGGAATAAATGATTCAGTGAACTTCTGTTAGTGGAGGCAAGGTGTAAGACAAAAAGCACCCAGTTTAAACATAAAATCCTGAGTGAATTACAGAACTGGCAGTTCTCTTTTTTCACCATTTTTTATCTACCTTTCATCTTAACATTTTATAAGGAAGACACCAAAAAATAGTATCTTCTGAGTCCAAAAAGTTGCCTTCTTTAGAAAGTATATTGAATCACTTCTTAGAGAAGAAAATCTGCAGGTAAATACCTCTAAGTGACAGCAGCAGGAGAAGAGACCATGAAGTAAGTTTTGCTGAAGGACTAAGCAAAACCACTGCCTACCATCTCAACTTCTGTTGTGCTAGATCTGTCACCTAACAGTTACACATGTGTAATAGGAACGCTTCTGACCCAACTCATTGAACATTCCTTTATTCTACAGAAGTCAAGAGAAAAGGTAAAAGAAGTTCAAAGACACAAAGCAAACATTATTTAATTCAACAGTCCGTATGGAGACTTTTTTCCCCCTTCTGACGCTAACCCACACAAAACAGTGCAGCAATTCTGTGAATATTTTAAATTTTGCTTAATGGTTCCAGTGGGCCACTCTTTTTTCCCCTCTGATCATTCATACTGTCAGATCCAGTGTGAATGTCAAATACATGAGTTCTTTTCACTCTTTGGCTCCAGAGCGTCAGTCTACTGGAATGAGGACTGTGACTTACTATTTCCAGTTCATCAGGGACACTGAACTACAGTTACACAATTTCAGCAATGTCTGCTTCAGATTCTTCTGACAGATGGGTGATAATTTGTTTTGAGATCATTTCAGGAATGTGTAGCTTATATGTAGGATGTGTTCAGGCTAATGGAAAGTCCACAGGGCATTTTGATTCCTGCCTTTTACTTTCACAGCCACAAAAGGCTGTGAAGAAAAGAGACTGAGACAAAGTTTCAGTAGATTGATGAATCTGTAGATATAAATTTCAGCCAACCTTTCACATCTGTTCTGTACAGGCAGTTTGGAGAGCTCCCAGATTCTTTAATCTTGATGCAGCAAGATGCAAAACAAGCCTATACAGATGAAAGTTTCATGCAATAGACATAGAGCCACTAGGCTGATATAAAGATGCATGCTGCTATTCAAATGCCTTGGATATGACCAAATTAGCACAAAAAGAAGATAAATTAAATAAAACAAGCAAATCTACAAACAATAAACATACCAGAAATGCTTTGGTCCTCTCTTCTCTCCTTCCTGCACACATCACACAGTTTTCTCGTATCCTAAGTGGGCAGAGTATAAATTCTAACAAGAGTATCAGCAACATTCATTTCCATTCTGTTACCCATCAGTTTCTGCCGAGCTTTTTACAAGAATCAGGTTAAATCCCTCCTTCCTTCCTGCCTTCCTTCCTTCTGCAGGAAGACAGCAACCAGCAACCTCCTGCTGGGCAAGGCAGGGACAGATGGATGGCTCAGGCAAGCAGAGCACAGCCCAGCCAGAGGTTCAGTGCTGTTGGCAAAAGCTGCCAGAGGCTTCTCTGGAAGCAAGGGGTTTGGAGAATTCACTCCACCTAGTTCTTAACATCTTCCTCTGACACCCTACTGGTAGAAATGAAATGGGAAGATTGTGGAAACTGGAAGGCTGGAAGGATAATTGGATTGCGGTGGATATAATTTCCCTCTGCCGCCAGGGAAGATGAATGATTCCCTCCCTATTCCAAACTCAATGCAAGTGGTGAACAAATGACTCTGCCTTTGACCCAATGTCTTGGCTGTATGGTTATTATAAGCACAGAGGATGAAATCTTGTTCACAAAATTAGTGTCACTTCCCTTCCACAAAGACTAGGCACTTCATCCTTTTTTGACACACACTCCTTTAAATAGCAAAGACAAAACCAGTTCATACGAATGGGAACGAGAACATTTAGTTTCCATTTTGTTATTAAAGTTTAAGTTTCTTTTGCTCATTAGCATCATGATCTCAATCCTGCAATCTAGGAGGCCAAGTCCAGCACTCCAGTGCTAATATTCCATGCAACGAGGTCAGTGGTGATGCACATAGGTTCACTCCTCTCTCCAATTACCCCGATGTATTTCTGGAGGAAAGGATTAATTACACGGATCCCCAAACTACAAGAGTTCGTTTGGACACACAATGGAGAAGGCATTCTGTGTGCACAAAGCCAGCTCTGCCTGCAATTACCTACTCCCACCTCACTCTTTACAGAAATGTGCTGAGACACCCTTCAAGGAGAAGGTACAAAACCTGTTCTAAACAATCCAATTTACAAGGGTCTGTGCTGTTCAACTTTCCTTTATGAGGAGCATGCCAGCCTGTGCCCAGACAGCCAATACTGATGGCTCTTGGCTCCAAGTCCACGTTGAAAACCAAAGAGCAGGAGGTGCTCTGTGGGAGTGCCAAAGGGATGTTCCATTTCTCAAAACTGCTCTTGCCTCACAGAAACACTCCCTTTCCACACATTCATGAAAATCTATTTATATATCCGGTGTGCTAATGAGTTACTCAATCAGCAGAGTGAACCAGGAACCGGTAACACATCCCCCTGGCACACTTGCCAGTGTCCATACCCTGTATTCCAAATGCCTGCCATAGTTTGTAATGAGCATCTACCAATCACCGAGCACCATACATCACTCAGCCACATCACCAGTTCTTCAGCATAGGTCTCTCTGCAAAACACATTATTTCAAAATGCTAAAATGTGCTAAATATTCATCAACGTTAATGTTCCATCAGAATAGATTAAACAAAGAACAACCTAATGGAGAGAATGACAAACTGTATGGATTGTAACTGAGTTCTTTTGCCACAAATTCTTCTCCTGGGGGAGAGAGGCCAGCGAAGGTTTTCTTTCTAGGATTAGCGAAGGTAGCTGTCAGTATTGCTGCTCAACTTCCTTTTATTCCTGTAAAACCGAAACTCCTCCCCAACAACTCTGCCTGGTACACAGGGAAAGAACATCTGTAGCAGGGAGGCTGCAACTCCGAGACTGACACGGGAGGCTGGCAGCTGCCAGAGGGGGATGCACGGAACGGCGCGGTACCCGCGCGGCTGACCCCTCCACTTAGCGATAAGAACAAAGGTAGAGATGACTACGGGTCTGTTTCAAAATACAACGTGGGAAGTTTCCGGCACGATCACTCAATTGCGCAGGAAAGGTACTCGAAATAAAGCCCAGGAGGAACTCACGGGGAATTCATGTGAGCACCTTCCCCAGCCAAAAGCGCTTTCCGAAGCGCTCCGTTTTCCCTTTTATTCCTCCCGCAGCCCGGGGAAGAGGCGCCACCTGCTCGCAAACGGCCGAGAAAGAGGGGCACTTGCCGGGAGAGCGGCGGACTCCTCCGAAGCGTCGCCTCATCTCTTCCCTTCTCCAGCAAAATTGCCCCGGGACGCGCCGGCGGCTGAGCCCCCGCCCGCCTCCCGGGCGCACCCCGTCCCGCACAGCTCCGGGCAGAAATGCTGAATCACGAAGCCAAGGGCACGGGACCGGGGGGCTCCCCCGGACCCCTACCCGCGGCCCGCCGGACGGAGCCGGGAGAGGGTCCATGCGGAGGGGGAGCCGCCTGCCCGCCCCGCCGCGGCGCCGACACTCACTTGAAGGTGAGAACGCAGAGGGGCCGGTAGGACTTGTGGCTGGTGTTCTCGGCCATGCGCTTGCCCCAGAAGTCGTTGGCGAAGGCGGCGGACACGGGGGCGACCGCCCGCACGTCGGGGTTGTTCACGATGGCCCAGACGTCGTCGTGCACGAACTCGCCCCACAAGGAGTTGCCGTAGCAGAGGGAGCACAGCCCCGCCAGCACCGCCGCCGCAGCCGCCGCCGCGCCGCGCCGCCCGCCCGCCGACGGGCAGGGGGCCGGCGCGGCTCGGTCCCGGCTGCGGGAGCCCCGCGCCGAGCCCGTCACCATGGCGCGGGGCGCCGCGCCGGCTGCCCCGGCTCCGCCGCCGCCGCGGCGTGCGGAGGCAGCGGCGCCCGCATGGTGCGAGGCGGGCAGCGGGACCGCCGCCGGCCACTCGCGCTCTACCGAGGCGCAGCCCGCCCGGCTGCATATAAGCAGCGGCCGCCCCCCCGCGCCATCCCTCCCCCCCTGTTCTTCCTCCTCCNTTCTTCCTCCTCCTCCCCCCCCACCCTCCCCGCGTCCCCTCCCGTACGCATGCTCCTTGCCGCGCTGTCACACTGCCGCCACCTCCTCAGCCCGTCGGCGGGGTGGGCTCCGCTGGCGGTGGCTCCGCCGCACTCCGTGGAGGAGGACGCGGCCCGGCACGGCAGCACCCACGCAAGGCCGTGAGCCCGCGGGCAGGGAGCGCCGCGGGGCGGGGAGCGCAGTCCCGCTGCGGCGGTCCGGCCGCCGCTGTTCCTGCTCTCTCTGCCAGGAGACGCGTGAAGGGCTGGCCTGCTGCCTGCTGCCAGCGCCGCCTCCGAACCCCGCGGGCAGCTCCCCTGTGGACTGTGCTCACCTGGTCATGCCAGCGGGCTCCGCAGCACCCACTCTGCTCCGCAGCATCCACAGAGTGCATGCCGATCCGGTATCGATGCTGCTGCACAGCATCCACGCTGCTCCACGGCATCAGTGCTGGCCCACGTCCTCCACGCTGCGGCATCGGCTATGCCGAACGTTTCCCACTGTGTCCTGCTGGAGGGAAAGGCATTTTGGTGCCACAGAACTTGTTTTCTCTACTCTGGTCCATTTCCTGTCCCTCTTCCAAAATCACTTGAAAGCTGCAGTGTTTCCCTACCCTCCCATAGATGACCTTTCTTATGTTAGGGACAAGCCTCAATAACTTGAGGAAAGGCCATGGTCAGACCATCTATTTACCCATGTGTCAAAACTATGTTGTCGTAGATTTTTCAAAAACCAGAAAAACAAGGACTCTATTAATGGGGTTTTACCCTTTAAAGAAAACCTTCTGCTTATAACCAGACAAAACAATATCACCACTTGGCAAAGAAGCTTTGAGTCAATTAGGTGAATGAACATAGTGGACATACTTTGAATTTGTTCTTGAGAAAAGATACACTGAGCAGGGCTCACCAGCAGCCCGTGCAGTTCCAAGCTGCTCCTTTTGTGTACATGTGAGCGCGCCTGCTCACGTGTGGGAAAAGAGGGGAGCAGAAGCCTTGGAAAGTTCATGCAGGCTGTCCAGGGCAAGCCCGCTCCAGGAATGCTTTTTCCGTCAGTGTGTTTGGCACTTCGAGTGATCTGGTACTTTCCAAGTGCCACAGAACGGGCTTTTCAGATTCACTTTTGTTATAGCTAAAAATAACAGTTAACTCTGCCGAGGACAGTGTGTTTATATCTGGGACAGAATGAAACTCCATGACAATCAGAGCCATTAATTCAAACTTTCTCTTTAAGCATTTAGGCAGTTGGCCGAGTTTTCATCAGCAGTGGGAGACCTCGTGATAGTGTGTTGCTCTTCATTTTCACCAAAGTTTCAAAGCCTAGGCATGCAAAGCTAGACTGCCAAAGTCAATGCATGGGCACAGGAAGAGAAAAAGTGTGGTACCCAGCTCTGGAGCAATCTCACTATTGCACACCTGCCTAAGAGGTGGAATCAGAACTTTTTGTTGACATCAATTAAAATTGGGTGGGGGATGGGGGGGAGGATGTGAAGAGGAATAGACTTTAATACTGAAGAAAGCAAAAACAATGTGAAAGATTATAGGTTGAAAATTGCCTTACAGTAGACTGCAGGTAATATTTGAAATCCTAAGTGTTATAAATGAGACAGCCAATTAGCAAAAATAAAATTAAAAAACAGAATTTATTTTTCACGTAACAGCAAACATGGAAAACCACGATAAAAAGGCAGCTCTGATCTCAGGTCGGCAACTGGGTGAACGTATGGACAAGACTCTACCGCTCTTGTGCTCCCCCCTTCACAAATCCCACCACCATGAGTCCAATTTTTATACAGTTTATTTCCTCAAGGCTAGATCCTTTGTCCACTATTTTGGGATGATGTATTCTTGAGATTTTCTTTTGAGGCTGTCCCCCTCCTGAACAGATTTCTGGGCAGAGTCGGTGAGTTGATTATCTTTTCCGGGAAGTCTGCATTTGGGAAGGTCGAGTCATTGGGTCTTATCTGGTTCCGCTCCTCCTTGATTAATCGTTGTCAATGGCCCATCTCCGGGGCCAGGAACTTTCTTTTAGGTGTTGATTTCCATTATACTCTTGCTGGAGACACCCAACTTGAAATGCAAGCCTAGTTTTCCCAGAACGGGTGCTTATCCATTAATTTATTTATATTTTCTTTTAGCACGAGTTATTAAATGCACTATATTCCCTGTAATAGATATAGAATATAAATTCACGTATAAAAATGTTGTATTAAAAGTGCAGACTATTAAAGACTACCAAGGGCGTCTCTGAGATTCCAGGACCCATTTTGCAACTGTGGATTACAACATTTTCAACAGGAATGGCAAGGTCTGCTGGAGATGGCCCATTCACCCAGGATGGATGTCTACTTCACAGCCACTAAAAAGCCTGATACCAATCTTGATGGACAGCTGCACCTGCACCCCTAAGGAGGAATCCAGGAAGACTCTTTGGACTACCTTTTCTTACTTATAGGAAATCTTCTTATACCAAAGCTTAGAAATACATGAGTATTCGGACTCCATCTGCACCCCAAAGGAGAGTCCAGGAAGACTTTTGGGACTTCATTTACTTATAGGAAGTCTTTTCAAACCAAGCTCAGGAATACAAGAAATACATGAATATTCCAACTTTTCAATGGACGTAGCCTCCAGACAGAAAAACTGTATAAAAGCTGTCCGCCAAGACCCAGCATTCGATAGCAAGGTTGGATGGCACCCTTGCTGCTGTCACCTNCAACTTTTCAATGGACGTAGCCTCCAGACAGAAAAACTGTATAAAAGCTGTCCGCCAAGACCCAGCATTCGATAGCAAGGTTGGATGGCACCCTTGCTGCTGTCACCTTGTCCACCCAGCATTTAATCGATGTTGTCCGATTTTATTGTGGCCTTTTACTTTAATCTTGGAAAAATGCTAAATAAATTCTTTTATTTTGGATTGGCTCTTGATCATTTATAACATTCCCTATAACACTAATGTGATAAATGTGATATAGGGGTAAAAATTCGTGATGAAAAATATAGAAATATATGTTAGATTGGTGTTAATATAAAAATGTGAAAAGGTATAGTCTGTTTTAAAAAAATTCCTCTCTAGCCAAGCAGCTGCCCATACAGCAACCGCTTTTCAGCCTGAGACAAAGAGCAGGACAGGGGCCATCAGGATGGACAAACACACTGGCCAACCAAGATAAGAATCCACATCGTACCCAGACAGAGAAATTCCTCCCCGAACAAAGAGGAATTCTTCACTGGAGACATCGAGACCGGCGGGCCTGATCCGCATGTGAAAAGAACCTTCCCGGAATACAATTTGCAAAGTTCGACAAATCCAGGAAACCCATTCAAAGATGTATTTGGACTATTTGCTGGACTATGCCCCACACCTGTTTTGCCTTGGGACACGAAAAACCCTATAAAACCCCAGGCTGCAATCCGCTCCGTGTGGATTTGGGAGCATCTGTACCTTAGGGTGCGGACCCCTTGTCCACCCAGCGCTGCACTGCCCGTCCTATTTGTGGTTTCTCTCTTTATCCGTGATTGGGATTGTTTTTCTAATAAATTGTTTCTTTATTAATCCGATTTTTGCCGTTGCATTTATAACACTAAGTTACTCAGTTGAATGAAATCTTCAATCCCCTAGCCCAGCTGGGCCCTAGCAGGCTGTCCCTCCCAACAAGACCCCCATACCTCTGGTCCTTCACCTGCATGGATCAGAGTCTGCACAGACATTCTTATCAATGTCTTGCAGCCTTCTGTCCTTCTCCATCATCGCAGGTTGGGGGCAGCCCACTGACAGCCTGCTCATGCCACAGAACAGGGCCCAGGGCTGCCACCAGGCAGCTTGGCATGTGGGCAGGGACAGGTCTCTCCTGGATTTATAATCCAGGTCTGTGGGACACGTCCCTGCTGTGTAACAAGCCCTCCTGTCCACTCCTTGAGCTTAACTTGTTCTTTACAAAAAGCTTACAAAAAATGTAAGCTCAATACCAGTAAAGGATGAAGAGGTGATAGAAGATAATTTTCCCATCAAGGAATTTCCTGACAATGTCTTCTGACAGCCATCTAACATCACATAGTACAACAGGCACGCTCTCTGGAATAAATAACATTGCACTTCATACAGATCTACAATAGCCTGCTCTCTTCCATAACCCACTATGCTTGATTAACACCAAAAAGAGAGAGATGACAGTCCTGACCCATTCAGGACTCCTTCCTCTCCCACTCTTTAGGAGGCAACCTACAAAGACCATTGGCTTTCATCTGGCACAGAGACCTAGACTTTGCAATTGAGAAAAATCCAATTTATTTTTAAACTGTTTCTTATGTGCTTATTGAAATGTTCACTACATGTTAACATATAGTTAACACTGATTTGCCAAGTCCTTATATGATGAGAAGATCTATTCTTACTTCTGCAAGACAGACCAGTTCTTTCCTTTCTTCCCTCAAACGAACATCTGAAAGAGACAAAGCAATGCTCCAGCCAGTTATTGAGGAAGAACTAGTTTTCTTCACACCAAGACCCACTGAAATACTAGCGCATCATCTTCTAATTTCTCCACAAAGGGAAACATAGCTTTGTCATGCAACAGTCACCATCACAGATTGAATTAAAGGTGTTGGCTTTTGCTAGAAGCCCTGTCCACCTATGAAGAAAGTAACAGCAAAAAGAATTAAGAGAGCAGAAGAACAAATACTGAACACTGGTGTATTTTGGATGTCAGATCTGTACATATACATGCAGTCATAGACACAGAGGGAGAGGAAAGAGAGAGAAAGAAGAGAATACAGAGGTGCGATGATTTGCTCCAAAGTTGCTTTGCCATTTCCAAAAATATGTTATCTAATAAAAAGTATTTCCTTCTTCTGCCAGCCTTTGTTCTTTCTCTACCTAAAGAAGCCATGTCATTGCTTCTGATATGTGAAGCCAAAATGCTTCTCAGAAAAGTCGAGCTGAGTTCTGGAATTGTGTGTAGTTGAAGTACTCCAGCTATTTTCCTGCTTCCTTGTATTTTCAATCACAAGTTTTGTGCCAGCTATATAAAAAAGATTAACAAATGGCTGTTAAAACTAGAGACCTTGAAATTAATTATGTGAGATGTTCAATATATCCTTGCTCTGCTAATTGAGCAGAGCTCATTACTCCTAAAGCAGGAAAGTTTTGCCTCCACTTGGAGTAAAACATATGTCAGCCAGTGGAAGGCAGGAGACACATTTGAGCAGATACACTTCAAAGGGTTGAGCACTGATTGATCTGCTATTATCTGACAATTGCAACTGCTCAAAGCCAGAGAAAAACTGCAAATGTTTTGAGTTTCAAGCCTAAACGGGGAGTTCTGAAGAGTTTAGCTTTGCATTGACTGATTAAAGTACAAGAATGCAGTCAATACAATTTAAAAGTTAAATTACCATATGGTCATAGCTAGAGGTAAATTTCAAAAGTAGCATATGTAAATAGTTTCTTGCTGTCTGAGCAAATAATTTTATATTTAAATGAATATTTAAATTTATATTTAAATGAAGTCATTTGGTAACTGGTCCAATTGTAGTCAGTTACTGCAATTCATTTCAGTTGCCCCAGGATGAAATTCTGTATCTGCCACACATAGAATCTTCAGTGGATACAAATTATGTTCGTATGGTTAAAAATTAACCAAGTTTGGCATCTTAAATCCAGTCTGCTGCCTGTGCTGGAGGAGCTTCGGAGACACAGAGAGCAATCCATGTGGGCCTGAGCCTCTCCAAGGAGTTCAGTGCAGGCATAATTCTCTTCCGTCAAGTAGTAGTTGCATTTTGGAGTCACTGGGCACACTGCAACAGTGAAAGGCTGTACTGAGATTTGCTGGGAAAATCCTAATCATGATCCTTTTTCCTTGTTACCAAATTGCTTCTAAGTCTATTCAGGCAGCAGAAAGTTTCTCTTTGGTGAATTCTTCCTAAAACCTAGTGAAAGTTCCTATGTTTTTGCTTTCACTTTCAGCTGTGGCCAAGAGCCAGAACAAGCATGAGAGGAAAACCTTAGTACCTTGGTCCTTAGTACCTTAGTACCTTAGTACTTGGTGATGCTTAGGAGACAAAGAAATCCAATATCCTCAGGGTGGCCTATCCTTTTCAAAAGGGATATAGTATTTCAAGTTCAGCCCACAACCCCTTAGTAAGCCTTCTCACCATGGCAGTCACAGACTGTGGTAAATATTAGCCCTGGAAATTCCAAACCCTCAGTATTTACCAAGTGATATCAACAAGCAAATATCACATGGTAAGCACTGCTTTATGGATCCTCATGGATGCTCATTTCCCACCCCTGACACAGACGGCAAGTAACAGAGAATCCTCTGTGACCCATTTTCACATCCATTTGTCTCCTGTTTCATATGTTTGCACAAAATGAGAGATTTCAAGCTCAGAAAAAGCTTGCCATAGTTGTTGCTGGATTAGAAGGAATATCTTTTTCAGCTCATACAACAAATGCATTTTCTGCCATTGAAGAGACCTGAGTTAAGCCTTAGTCTATGGGCAGGATTGTAGAGAGTCTTTGAAACCCCACAGTGGATGGAACATCCATGATTTGACACTCTACCAGCAAATGGTAGAGTGACCCGGGTTATGTAATCTCAGTTTAAAGGTCAGGGACAATACAAAAGTGGGAGAAGCCCCAATAATGAGAATAATCAGATTCTTCATCTACTGAGAGGAGGCAGTCTAAGGCATAGGCAGCTGAGATTGCCCACTCCAGCAGGTTCACTCATCAACTGAGGAGATCAGTGCTTTCCATTTCTGTGTGCACGATTTGGGTGTTCAGAAACCCATGATGAAATGGGGAGTGGAGGAGGAAAAGCATTTTTCTTTCCTTACTGAGCATGGATCTGCACTTCTTCTCTGCTGGAAGCATTGCAGAAATTTCCCAAAGCCAAAGAAAGTCCTCAGCCTTGCCCTTCCCTGACAGATCTTTTTTATTGCATAAGAGCAAGGGAAAAGTGCAGGCAATAGGGCTTGAGTCATAAGAGTTATCACTTGTAACAGTCATCTATTTATTGCTGATTAACTACAAGACAGTAGTTAATTCAAGGTGAATTTTTATGTGCTTCATGGAAATCAGTTACTGACTCAGAACCACAAAAATTAAAAGGAGAATACCCAACCCAAGATAGGCCCACTTCTGGATAAGCAAATGAGGGATTCTTAAATGACCCAACATTGTTTTCACTTACATTGCATAGCACTGAAAGACATTTTCACTCTTCCTGGAACAGTTTCCAAGTACAAGCAGAATGTGTGTGAAGCTGTTTAAAGAAAATCCTGCTAGAGAGAAGTTGTTTTAAAAGGATAGCTTTCCCTAGGAATTGACATGAGTGACTCAGACACCACATGCTTCCCACGAGGCTGTGCAAGGACACATGTATATTGTCATGTGGCTATACAGTGGGATGCTGAGCTGCTAAGGTCAAGTGCAGGGTAAGAAACTCTGATCAATATTTACTGGCTGGGATTCATATTGCTCCTGTAGGGAGACATTGGATATGGATCTCATTTTGGTGAGATAAAGGAGGCATTTTCAACTTGGACTGTACTGAAACAGTTAATTTGACCGTATTCAGTCTTCACCGCTGGCTGTAGGTTCCCCAGTGCAATTCTCTTGAAAGTTCATATGTCAAAATAAAAACAGAGGTTAAAGACCCTGAGTCTGTTCCCTATTCAGATTGAGTTGTCTTTGTTTTCTGTGAATCTCTGAGCTGGAATGCAGTAGCAGTCCTCTCCTAAATGTAACTGATTTATACAAAAGATCTTCTGGCATCCCTACATTTGATTGAATTGCATTCACTGCAAAAGTTCTGATAAAATCAGACTGTTGGATAAAATCAGGAAATCTCTGCATTTATTCTCTTATTACTGGGCAAGCTCAGTTTCATTGTGATGAAGTAGAAGTCAGTGGTTGCAATTACCTTCCTTCCTTTTCATCTTTTTTTTTTAATATTTGGGTTTAGGATGGAAAAATTACAAATTAATAAATCTTCACCAAGTCCAGTCAAGATTCTCTGTAATAATATTATTCATATCTCTATTATTAGCAACAGCTGGAATATATTTTAGCATAAATATTAAAACTTATATTGTAGAATAAGCCACACGGAGTCACTGTAATTTGAGGAGGGTGAAAGTTTCCATAAAAGCTACTGCAAAAAGAATATGACATTATCTTTTTCAGGTGACTTCTTTGGATTTTATTTTTGCAAGCAGCTACAGTTTTATTTTGCAATAAAATAACTTCAAATAAACTTAACTTTCTAGTGTTTATGTTGAATAAACACTCCAGATAAAACAATGCATCAATCATTCACTCTGGGCTCTGCTTCTCTTACACTGAGGTGTACTGAACAGGTCTGATTGTATTAGAGTGAAGCTGAAGTCCTCAAGCACAGTCACACACAACAATCTAAGCCAGCTATGCTGGCTGGGGAGCTATCCCCCCAGTTAGCTTTTGACTGCTTCTGTCCCTGCTGTTTCCCAAGGCATTTGAGAAATTATCAGCCAGCCAATAAATCAGTTAAAAATCAAAGCAGTAAAACCCTGTACAGCTTCTCAGGGGAAACAATTTGAAAGCCTGATTGAGGGGGGCAGCATCAGAAGGAAGCAGGAAGGAGAAAGAGGCAACTGGGAATGATTGGAGTAGCTCTTCTGTGTCTCCTTTTCCCCTCCATTGTTTCCACAGACCATGCATCTTAGTGACCCTCAAATTTGTGGTAAGATAAAAGGATCACTCTCCAGTGATCCCTGCTTTTCAGCACTGATCTGCACTCTTGCGAGTCTGCTGCAGACAGGTAAAATATGTTGTAATGCTCAAGGAATTTTTAATAAAAATATTAAGCCCATTCTGAGTGGAAGTGATTATTTAGATGTGGAAGCAACAGAAGGATCAGTGGAAGTGCTGTGAAAATGGTAGGTACAGATGGCACCTGGAGCATCAAGTTGCCAGCATATCTATGTGCAGCTTATCAGGACCCCTCTAAACTACAAAACAGAGTGAAACAGAGGACAGACCAAGGCCCTAAAGAAGTGATGAGAGGCAGAAAAGAGCAGGCTTAGAGCCATCAAACACCCAGACAAGGAGAGAAAAATAAATTATAATCCATGGATGAAACAGGATGAAGAACACATGAGGGTGTGAGATGTGCAAATCCTGTTTTATTTTGGCTAAAATCACATTTCCCTCTGAATGTAAATGTTACCTCTGAACAGTAAATGTTACACATTTATTGCACAGTTCTAGGGCTAGAAATATGGCAATGAAAAAATTATGAACGAGCCATATGCTCTAACAATACTTACACACCTTTCATTCAAGTGAATGCAAGCTCTTGGCTCCCCTGAAATGCTCTAGTGTGACATATGTGTGACTTTCCCCAGTTTTCCCTAAAACAAGTGCACACTTATGAGCTTGAGGTTTCCAGCTCCTCCTACTAATAGGGAGTAGAGAACTCCCTCCTTTCAGTCTCTCCAAGGAGATGAGTCTCACTTGCTTTCTTATGCCCACTCACGCTCCCTTCAATGTTTTAGGTAATTTCTTCTGCCTTATTTCACTCCAGCTTTCTTCTCAGTCAGTAGAACTTCTAACCTTTGTATTTTTATTGCTAAACATTTTTAAAATCAAGGTACTGAGCTTTGCCTAGTTTAGAGTTTACAGAATTTCCCATGGCTTCAGCCCAAAGCCATCTGCAGTTCAGCTGAAACACTCCTAGGATCCCTCAATAGGAGTCTGGAAATTTTCTGGACAGCACTTGAAGCCTGGAAGACACAGAAACCAAAACAAGTCTCACTTTGGGAGCAAATCTAGCAAATTCAGTGTTACTGAACCTGCTTGGCAACACATCTCTGCAGGGTTTTCTGTCACCTCTAGTAGACCTCTAGTAGAGCACATTACATCTGCCCCTTCCTTCCATCCTTGGGACATCACATCACATCAAATTCAGGGGCACATTTCAGGTTTCTTTGACCTCCCTGACACATGCTAGTTCCTTCTTAGTTTTTCCTGTGTGCTGTCCAGAGGCTTCCAGAGATGCTCTATGGCCCAGCATATCTTAACTACTGCCAAATCCATACCACAGCTCTGTTCCTCAGGCACAAGGCAACCTTTTCTTTTGTAGGTTAGAGGTCACATACACTGAGACAGAGCTTCTCTGGAAGTTGCTTCAAGAATAATGAACAGCTCTCTGCAAGACCTGAGGATTTTTGTGTCTCTTATCAGTATCACCATCCCAGGGCAAAAAGGCCAACCCTCTTCAGTATAAACAAAAAAGATAATAGTCACAAACAAACCATTCTATCAAACCACACTACATCTCTGTACTCTTAGTCCTTCCTTGGAATAAGACAGAGAGAAAGAAATTAATTACCTGAGAGCCAATTTCATTTGTATCACTGCTGCTTAAACAGACCTATTGGTAAAAAGGGTAAAAAACCACAAAAATGAATATTTTTATAAGACAAAGGATTAGAGAGGAGCCTAAAGGAAAACTCAGGCACAGCCCAACTTCAAAGAAGTGCTGCAGAAATCCATGCTTTGTAATTTGGGCCTATTTCTTTTTATTTCTGTACTTACACAGATTGACAATTGTGAAGAAGAGAAAAATCATGAAGATGGGGGTTAGTCTTTTTTTGGCATGAGGCTGGCATCTGCCATGGGAAATTAACCCATGCTAAGCTGCAGTAAGCTAAACTGCTGAGTTTGAATTTGTGTCACTGAGACCACTTACACTCATCACTGGTCTATAAACTCTTATTAGTCAGACATGACAGTGGATGACATCTTCATGAAAGGAGAAGCCTACGGATCACCATCCATTCACCAACAGTTTATAACAATGATTTTAAATGACCCATTTTCCCAAAGACCACATACCAAAACATATTGGGGAGATAAAGCAATACTGGGAGTGGGTTGTTTTTTTGTTTTGGTTGGTTTTTGGGGTTTTTGTTTGGTTTTGTTAAAAATGGGCGGAGATAATATTTTTCTCCTTAAAATGCCTTTATTAATCAGCTCTTACAAGGGTGGCTCGAGGGATGGTCAGCCCTTCTGGGTTCACCTGAAGGAGGAGGGTCTTCTTCGGCTTTGCAGGCTCAAGTTGCTGCAGAGTCGGGAGCACTGCTCTCATTGGGGGTCGTAGGAGTTCACTTTTCGTTGGGTTGGTCTGGGGTCTCCTTTCTCTTGGGTACTTTTTAGGTTACAGCGAGTTACAAAAAATTGTTCATTAATAATTTAGGGTATANACTGCCCTCATTGGGGGTCGTAGGAGTTCACTTTTCGTTGGGTTGGTCTGGGGTCTCCTTTCTCTTGGGTACTTTTAGGTTACAGCGAGTTACAAAAAATTGTTCATTAATAATTTAGGGTATACACGGTTTAGTACTATCCTTTGTGGGTTCAAATTTTACATTGGTTTGTTTTGGTAGGGGGTTTTTGGTTTTAAAAGCGTCCCAGGGTACACCGGGGGTTTAATTTGCATGTTGGTGGTCGGGGTCGCTTGGGGAGGGCGTGGGGTCATGTGTGTGTGCCGTGGCACGGCAGCCCCATGGCAGTGGCTGGGGGTTGGGGCGGCCCGCTCCGGGAGCCGCGCAGGACATGGGGACCGGGCCGCGCCGCACCAGCCATACAGCTCTGCGGAGGGGGCGCGGGGCGGGCTCATGGCTTGCCGTGGCCCCGGCGGCGGGGGGGTCTCACGGCGGCGGCAGCGGGCAGCCACGGGGGCCGGGGATCACGGGGGCGCTGGGCTGGGGCAGCTCGTCGGCAGAGCCACGCCGGAGTGGCGGCAGGGATCCACGCGGGTATCGGGAGCCAGGAGCTGCGCGGGAGCAGCGAGCGGGGGTCGGGGCCGGGCCGGCCCCGTCAGCAGACTCACACTGGCAGCTTTTGCTTTCGGTTCCTCTGGTGGCTCGGGCGGGGTGCTGCACGCGACAGGTGCGGGGGCTCTTTTTCTTCTCTGGCTGCTCGGGGGGTGGGGGCTGCTGGCCTTCAAAGAGCCCCCCCGCTCCTCTTCCAGGGGAGTATAAACGTGGCTTTCTACTGCTACATTACAGGAACTTACAATTTAAAACTTTTAAAACATTAATACACTTATTATACAATAACCAAGGGTTTTAACACTCTAAATTTTCAACATATACTTAGGAGTTTTCTAATTTTTATTTCTCTCAATCCCTCCTCTTTTTCTTTGATCAGATTTTTAACCTGCATCAACTTTATTTTTGGTAAAATATTTTTTGTGACTTCTGATATTGGTTATAAATTTTCTCTGCTTTATCAAGTACTTTTGCACTAGAGGTCAGTTCCAGTACACTTGCAGGCTTTCTGGGGCTGATTTTTAGAATTTGAAGACTTGCCTGTATTGTGGAGATTATAATTCGAATAAAGGGGAGACTTATAACTACACTCAAAATTATAAATTCAATTTTCTTCCACCAGGCTTCTTTTAGGGGCTTAAAATTGTTCCACCAATTGATATTGATTAAGGGTGTCCACTTTTAGGTAGTTACATATGCAACTATTCTTTTTCTTTTGGAAATTTTTTGGGTTACTCTATTTTTATTTTCTGTTCCAGAGCAGCACTTTGATGAATTAAACTTTTTACAGATGCTACCTTCATTTGCTAGCAAATAGTCTATGACCAATTTTATTTGGTCTACTTCTGCTTTTGTTTGGGCTATCTGATGGCTCATATGATCTAGGGCTAGGACTGTTTTATTTGATATAACTTTTAATATTGCCTGTGATTGGATAATCCGGTTTAACATATAAATGAGGGGTTTGTACCTCCAAGACTTATCTTATACCCAGGTGGTTGACTTGTATGTTTTTATGATTCTTTCTGGGGTCCAAACTTTACCTGTCCAAGTTTGAGAATTGCTCATATCAATCACAGCTTGGTTTTGTTTTGTCATTTCTTGCCCAATTTTTGGGGCTTTCCCTGAGGTGTTTCTGGTGTTGAAAGGAATCCAATTTTGGGCCATATCTTTGACTACTAGAGATTTTTTGTAACCAATTCTTTTTATCAAACTAATAAACAAGTTTTTATTGAGGGGTTTGCCTATTTTAGTTTTTCTTATTGTTTGTGGTTCTTCTTCTATGAGGTTTATAACTCTTTCTAAAATACCTATTTCTTTTAGCCAAAACCATTCTCTTATAGAGCACTCTCCAATCAGGCATTGCTCAAAGTGGCAGTATTACATTTAGATTCTAGAAAGGGTTCCTTAGATGTTGAGGTCTTGGATACCTGCCAAAAGATTTGTTCTCTGGACAGTTGAATCAAAATAAAATTAAAGAAAAGTAGTTCACAGCCACAGCTAGTGTTTTTGCTTTTTCTGAATATCAAATGGTATGAGATGTTGATGAGAAAAGACGGACTTATGAGGGGTGACTTGACAGGAATCATATTTTCATTTCTTTCATAAAATTTTGCAAGATTTTCTCTGTCTCTCTCCAGTGGCCACCTTGATGTTGTTTCCTTTTGGAGGCCAATATGATCCTCCCTATGAGAAAAAGATATCCCAAGGCATTTCCTTTATTCTTTTGGAAGATGCAGACAGAGGAGTCTATTAAATTTTTTAATTTGTTTAACTGGCTTCTAATTTTTCAGACTCTTGTCATGCCATAAAACTGATGAATGATGCCTGATGAATGACAGGGCCCTGCTAGGTTTAGCTGGGGTGTAATGTGAGCTCCCAGGGATGGAAACAATAAAACAGAATTTTCTGAGAAATGGAGTTTTGCAATAGACTGCTAGCTCTGACTTCACCACACCCTCTCATTTTGTCAGCTCCAGTTCAGCAAGTTGCTACTGGATTTTGTTACATTTTCTATCATTATGAACCCTCTGTTCACAAAAGTAGCAGAGAATCCTCCAGATAGCTCAAGATCATTTAGGGAGATAGCTGGTAAGTGCCGTGCTAGGGACTTGCTCTGCAATGTATGGGAGCCAGAGTATGGGCTGTGGAATGGCACGGCCAAGGCTCACACGGTGCAGTTCCTGAGAGAGGATTTCAGAAGAATCAAAAGGCAGCCTCTCACCTCCCACACTGACCTTCTTTGGAGCTGCCCTACACTGAAAATCCTTTTTCTTTCCAGTTACCTATACATTTTCAGAAGACTGTGGGTTGAAAAAAATAAAGAAACAGTAGATTTCATCTGTGGAGGCTCAGGGGCCTGCCACCAGGAAAATTATGCCTCAACCCTGGAGGAACCAATGCAACTGGGCAGAAACACCCCTATAGATTAGAATGAAGAAAACCTTCCTCCCATGGGCCTTTGCAGCCACATGTTAATAACTCTTAAGTTTCATTGTTCTATTGGTTTGTTAAGTCTATGACACCCTGTTCAGCCCCCATTCACCATATATGCACCCCTCCTAGAATGTTCATCCTTCCCATGGACCCCATTGGGTTATTTTTACTGCAGTATTCCACCTCTTGACCCCACTGGTCCCCCCAGTTTATATTTACCCCTCTGCACCATTTTTCCCATCTCTATTGAACCTTGACCCTAAGGATCACCCAATTTGTCTCGCTTACAGCCCTGTGCCCTCAGCCCTGGTCTACATTCGAGGCTGTTTCTCTATGTCTGCTTGTGCCAGAATAAAATAGCACTTGGATCTCCAAACAGGAACTGATCTCCTTGCCCTTATCATCAGCCTTTCTTAGCAGAGTTCTCCAGGCCCCAAAAGCACAGGTCACTCTCAGGGACATGCTGTTGCATGATGCAACATTCATCTTTCAGCCATCATTTGTCACATGCTGGTTTTGGAAACCAAGTGACAAGGCATTCTCAACACAATTCATTTCACTGTCACTAACACGGTCAAGTTGTCCTGGAAGAGAAGCTTCCTCAGAACTCAAAACTGATTCCTTGGCTTTCTACATAAACACAATCAGATCTGACTCATTCCTGTGGAATATCCTCCTCAATGTCCAGGCAATGATAGCAATGACTATTTTTGCCCTGTCAGGCTGCCTGCAAGTAATCTAATTGGATCTGGAACATTATCATTCACAATTAATTGGTCCGTCTAGGTGAAAGTGTCACTAAGTAACAACAAGCCTCCAACTTTGGGCACCTCCCTGCCAGCTGTGCCAGCCTGGTCTCCCAGCTATGCTACCGGCAGCACAGACACCTTGGACCTCTCAACAGGACTGCAGTTACAGGTCCCAGGAGTGCCAGCTCTGTCTCTGCCCTGGCCAAGCTCAACTACGGTGCACAGCAGAGGCCAGAGCAAGGCTTTCCCCAGCCTTTCTGAAGTTTTCAAGCAGACTTCTTCAGTCTTCATGTTCCAGGATTTTGAGACAGGAGTGAGACAGGACTTCTTAGGAGGCAAAATCCTGAGCCATTCCCACTAAAATCCTCTGCTCTCCCACTGCTGACCTCAGGACAAGATTAACTGCAAATCAACCCTTCAGCAAAATCCCTATGGGAACAGAATAGGACTGTACTTCTCTATAGCATCTTGCAGCAGCCTGTGCTTGTGTCAGAGGCTGCACAGCAGGAACACATATGCCCTTACAGTGACAGCATAGGGGATTTTGTTTTGATTTTGAATAAGAGATTGATAGGATAAAGGCAACTGTGGGCGACAGGTCAAACACAGCAAATGGCAAAAAGCAGACCCAATCTACATCCTGTTTTTTGCTTGCTAATAGAGTAGCATTTGGCAATAGCTCGTGTGTTTTAAGGATTAAGGTTATCAGCAGACTGATTGCAAAGAGCTAGTTAGAATTCATCCTGCATCGGGGACTGTAATCTGGCAATTTAAATGAAAACATGTACTCTGAATAGGTGCATGACATAGACTATTACTATCATTAATACAGCAATAGTCATAATAAATCACATACTGAGTGTGTTTGTTATTGCAAGGAAAACTTAATTATAATTTCCAAGTTAGCAGCATTTGATTTACTTTTTGCTATGTAATTAGTTTCCAAGTTACAACTGCAAAATCTGTCTTGTTGGGGATAGGAGGTGTGGAGTTACAGCTGCAGTCATGGCTCTGGCAAAGACAGCTTTCCCTTCAGAATATTAACTTTTAACACAATAATAAAACCCAAGTAAAATTCCCCTGGAAAGGGAGGATTGCTTGGAAGGCACCTCTCAGGGAGTTTCCCCTCACGCTGCTGAGCTGGTTTTGGTACAAGGAGCTCTCTAGTGACCAGCTAGAATAGTGCAACCCGGGAAGAGGATGCTATGAGGACACAACCTGATCCAACATAAGTGCCAGTGGAAGGCCTGGGTCTCTTTTAGATCCCCACTGCCAATGTGAAAAGTGCTACTTAACATCACTATTGTCCAAACCAATGTAGTATCCAAAAGTTTTAAGGCACTGCACAGAGGTCTCCTTCATTCCCACCTCTCTTTCTCCTCCTGTTCCTTAAAGGAACTTGTGTTGCACTGCTGAAGTGGCTCTTGTTCAGTCTGTGGGGAGAGGATGTGTGTAGGTGTCTGTCTGCATCCAGGCCATGGAAAAAAGGTTTAAACTTCTACTTTGCTCCTCTCCAGGGACAGCAAAGTGCCTGCCATTTGTGGGTCTGAGGCCATGTGCTTATACTGGTTTGAGGTAGCCTATTTGGTATGAGTGAATTCCTAATTGCAATCCTGACTTTTCATTTATGCACCTGATTATGCAATATTGTCCCATGCCAGACAAAATATGCTCATGATCACTAACCATAGAAAGAAAATATCAAAATATATGTGGATAGTAGTGTCCCAAGGCACATCACTTCCCTGTGTTTCTAAAGTGAAGACCTTAACATTTTAATTTGCAGTTGTTAACATTTTAAGTTGCAGGTTTGAGCCCATGCTAGAATAACAACATATTGTCTTCACACTAGTTTTAATGCTTGCATTTTGTTTTTCAACATATTTGTGATGAACTCACTAATGTTGATAAAAATGGATTAAAAATCTCTTTGGTTATTACTGGGTAACATAGATGGAGAATAAGGACTTGACAAATTGGCAAACTGAGATTATCTGCAAATATTGAGAGGCACTTGAAGCCCTTATAAAATAAATCATAATTTTTAACAGCATTTTGCTATTATGGCACCTCCCTTGTGGATGTTTGTCGCTGTTAGGGACACGAAAGAACCATGCACTCACTGGTCAGGTTGAAGTGAGCAAAGAGGGGGCAGTTTATTATGATTTAGGGTTTAAATAGGATTAGGAATTTGGTCAAGGATTGGTACATGAGAAGAACACCTCTCTGATGCCAATGGTCATTTCAGAAGTCCATCACAGAGAGGAATGAAAACAATCTACATTGTTTTGAGAGACTCCAGAAAAAGTATGTAAACAACCATCAGAAGGCTAAAGAATCAGGGCGACCTCTCATCCTTTTTGTATTAGGAAAAAAGAAAAATGAATAATGTTCAGTCTTGTGGAAGGACCACTGGAGTGTACACTCATTCCTCCGCATCTGAGTCATCACTCCATGGTTCATCCATTTGCTTCCTTTCATTTGGTCACAGTCTCCAGCTTTCAAAATGGCAGGGTTAATACAATTCTGTGGCACCAGTAAGGTGCTTGATGGCATGCAAAGCTTTTGCCAATCAACCGTGCGGGGTTTCACCTTGCATTCCCCGTTTTTGTTTAGAAGAATTTTATTTTTTTTTGTCTCTCAACGACACTGCCCACAGTCATCAACAAATGAAACAAAGCAGCATCGCTGACTCCCTTCAAAACTAAATGACTCAACTGCTGTGCCATGTCGAAAATCCATGACTAAATTGAAAGGTTTCTGGGAAATCTTGGAAATGCCATGACGGCAGCCCTCAATTCAATTGGGCTGACCCATCTTCATGACCTTCCAAACTAGCGACTCAGATCCATCCTTCCAAGTAACAACAGCCTTTTCTGTCCTTTCCAAACCATCAGTAACGACAGCGCACTGGCTCCTGGGTATCCTTAGATATTTTTGCCACTTGCAATAGCTCATGGCTGGGCAGATGACATGTGATCTGCCCTGAAAAATTTTTCAGAGCACTTTGCAGAAAAACACTGCTTGCAAAGCTCCGTTCAAATGTCTCCTGTAAAATCGAGAGTATGAAATCTGCACCCATCAATTGCAAGCACTGTTACCTGCATTTAATTATCAATTGAGCAATGAGCTCAAACAAAAAGATTGCCGTCTTTGGCGGCTGGTGTTGAGCAGTCGGCTCAGACAATGTATTTGCCGTCATTTGTGGCTGATGGGACAGGATGACCCAGTCCAAAAACGTGCAAGGGATCGGACATTCATCATTCCACTGGCCCATGATACCTGTAGGATGCAACTGAATCACAAGACAATCTTTCAGAGTCACAATGAGGATCAGCCAATCTGCGGGAAGCATGGTGGCGACATCATATCAGCCCGCAACATCCCCATGCTTTCCACCACGACATTAACTTTTCAGAAGTCTTGCAACAACCTCCATTTCCCAGAATTCTGTTTCGATGCAGAAAACAGGAGTGTCCCAAGGACTGGTTGAAGGTTCCAGATGATCCTGGTCCAACAGCTCTTGAAACAAGTCTCAAAGGGCAACTAAGTTGTCTTGAGAGATAGTCCATTCCAGAGTGGCAAGCGGCAAGGGAGAGAATCACTACGTCCATTCCAGGGACAGACAGGGTAAAAATCGTTCAGAACAGTCTCTGGCCAGAACAACAGTTCAGTGAATTTGAACCAGCCCGGTAGCTTCAGAACAGCCGTCTTCTAGCCACCGGCTCTCTGTTCTTTGAAGAGAAAACTCAAAAAACACAAGGTGAACAGTCATGATCTCCCCGGGGAGGCGCTGGCCTCCTGGGGCCCATGCCCCCACCTGCGTCAAGAATGCATCCCCCGGGGCTGGCAACCGCTGCAGCCCCGGGTTCCGTGGGAGGCAGCGGGGCCGGGCCCGCTGGCTCCAGGGGCGCTCCAGCCCCAATGGAGCCTGTGTCTGTCGGCAGCGCAGGAGCGCTGGCCACCACAGCCCGGACAAGGGACCCTGCAACAGCCACGGGTCCAGACGGGGCATGCAAACCCGGCGGGGACGGACCGAGGCTGTCCAGCTGCCCCCGCGATCCAGTGCGGGGGAGGAACGGGGCGCCGGGAGGGGCGCGGCTGGCGGAGCTGCGGCACCGCCCCCCGCCATGGCCAAAGGCTCGCCTGGCGGCGGGCGCAGGCAGCGCAGCACCCGCGGAGGGGGCGGGGCACGGCTCAGGGCCGCTGGGCCCGGGCCAGCCCCTGCGGCACGAGCAACGGCAATTGCCGCGCCCGGCGGGGCAGCCATGGGGAGGGGGAGAGGCTGGCATCGCCCCCAGCATGGTCCCGCCTGTGCTGCGGGGACTCATCGGGGCGCCGTCCCCCCCGTGCGGGGCGGGACGGATCGCTCACCCCTTGGGGTCTCCGTCACCTCTGGAGGCGCGGCCGCCTCTGCAGAGCCTCCGCCGCCCCCACACCGTCGGACGGAGTTAACTCCACGTCTGCCGCTCCAAGGGGGTATTCGGTGGCAACGCCACATGGAGCCGCCCCGGCTCCGGCCTCTGACAGAGGCGCGGGTCGAAATCAACGACCCCTCATCCTCCTCCGGCGCCGGGAGGACGCAGAGGGGGAGGAACACCCCCCCAATCCTCAGCTTCCGGGGCGCAGGAAGAGGTGGTGGGGAGGGCGGGGCCGGCCCAGCCACCACGGCCGGCTCCTCATCCTCCCGCAGCGGCGGGAGGGGGCAGAGAAGGGGAGACACCTCCCCACTTCTCCGCCTCCATGCGCGCAGGAACGGGCGGGATGGACGGGGCCGGCGCGGCCACCGTGGCCGCTGTTGCCAGCTCACCCGAAGCCCGCGGGCCCTCGCCCAGCAGCGCTCATCGGCCGCGGGAGGCCCATCCGCCCCTCCCCGGGGGGCCGAGCTCCCCGCCAGGGACGGAACCCATCTCAGCTTCTAAGAGGGGCGCGTCTTCTCCTCCCCCCTCAGCATCCGTGCTGGAAAACTCTCCCGGGGCAACATAGGCCCCCACGGGAGCTATCGAGCTCTCATAACTTTCCACAATATCATAAACCTCTTTCCAGAGCTCCATTAACTCCACCAGAGCCGCATCTCGACCTGCAGACAAAGCCTGGATGAGGAAGGAACCAAACTGGCCCCAGGCATCCCGTGACGGGGCTTTCGCGGCGTCAGGGAAAAACCCGTAGTATTTTTCACAAAAATACAAACGCCTAAAATCGTCGCCAGAAACGGGAGCCTTTGTCACCTCCAGGATGCGTTGCAAGAATTCCAAGGTCAAAGCCTCAAACCCGGAGGCACGGAATATCATTTCCGCAAAGGCTACTTAGACACAGCCTGTTACCTCAAAACAATGTCACGGACTCCACACACTGCAATTCTCACGAGCGGTCACCAGAAGGCGGTGTTAGGGACACGAAAGAACCATGCACTCAACGGTCGGGTTGAAGTGAGCAAAGAAGGGGCAGTTTATTATGATTTAGGGTTTAAATAGGATTAGGAATTTGGTCAAGGATTGGTACATGAGAAGAACACCTCTCTGATGCCAATGGTCATTTCAGAAGTCCATCACAGGAATGAAAACAATCTCTACATTGTTTTGAGAGACTCCAGAAAAAGTATGTAAACAACCATCAGAAGGCTAAAGAATCAGGGTGAAGATTCTGTGGTTTAACGTTGCAAAAAAGTGATGCCAGAGTTGCAGCTTTGCCACTGAAAAGCCCAATCTTGTGCTTCCTATGCTCTGCTGCTAGAATAAACAGCAAGGTTTATTCCACAATAGAAAATGAATTAGGATGCAGAAATTAACTAAGTGCATTTCAAAAGCAAGAAATCCCACACAGGGCTAAGATGCTCACCTTTAATGACTGCAAACAAGACAATGGTAGCTTCCCTTTAAGTTGTTGCAAGCCAGATGTCCCAACCTTTTGCCTTCAGATGGGTTTGCAGCAGGTTTTCCTTTCCTGCTATTGACCTTCCTTGTCTGAGGAGCCTCAGCTTGCACAGAATCAATAGTTCTAGAGGCTGGAAAACAGTTTCAATAATACAAGCCACAAGCAACAAAGAATCCTCCCAGATTCAGGTCAGATGTGACAGTAATAGTTTTTTCTCCACTTAGCATTTTAGCTCAGTATTAAGGTGATCATTCTTGGTAAATGCAAAACCTGTCATTACATTATTATGGGGTCCAAATACCCTGTGGAATATCTGGGATATGGCAGCCCATTCTCCCCTAATTTTTGCAAACCCACAGGCATGGTAGAAATGGTTTTACCATTTCCAAGGCATCTTCATTTTTTCTTTTTTAAAGGAAACAAAACAAGAAAAACCCTGGTGCTATTTTCAGACCACATAATTAGAGTAGGGGTCTGCCTCCTCAGAAAACGTTTTGTAAAAACATCCTCTGATGGTTAATCTCAAAAATATGGGTTCCTTTTTCCTCAAGAATTAGGTTAAAAGCAACTTCTAAGATCTTATTATGCAGGAACGCATAATGCAGGGTACGAGTTTTCTGCAAAGTTCATGACTAATTTCAGTTTTATTTGCAGTGTTGCAAGGCACAGAGCCCTCACTTGCTGCTGATTGAATTCAGTCCCCCTCAATTGAATTTGATTGCTATTGAATTCAAGACAACTGGACCAGAGCCTTAGAAAAAAGGAGCAGTTCCTGGAGTCCCAGCACCATTTGTCAGGTAGGACTTGGTGTTTTACACTCTGTCACATTTGAAAGTTATCAACTAGAAGATGTGTCAGATGTGTTTTAACAAGAAGAATAAAATCCATAATTCAGGACAGCACAGAAAGCACCTGGTTTTATGCTTTGTTTCCATTTTAAAAAACAGAAGAGGCTTAGAGAAGCATCTGCTGAGCTTCTGAATGGGTTTGGATCAGCTGCAAGGGCCCATCTGCCAAAGGCAAGTCCAACTCAGACAGGAAACCAGGCAAATCTCAGTGATGCTGGGTCAGTTTCACGTTTACATCCCAAACCCATTGCAAATCTGGATTGGTGGCAAATGGATCTGACACCGCCCCTCCCCGCCCCCCAAAAAAAAAAAAAAAAAAAGAA
>SWJQ01001204.1:105045-115856 GCA_007252995.1 Zosterops borbonicus | reverse complement strand
CCCCCCCCCCCCCCCCCCAAAAAAAAAAAAAAAAAAAAGCAGAAGCTTTGCATGTCCTTCACAAAATGAGATTCCTAAATAGACAGTTGCAGAAAGGACTTAACCATCTGGTGATTCATTTCTGTCTTTCTCTGTATTTATGGATTCAGAATAATGGAAATCTCCATCTGATAAAATTTTCAAATGTTGTTCCATGAATAGTTCCAGTCCTGTAAGGTAAGTATATAGGTAATGTAAAACTTCAGACTCTGGGGTACCCACAGTAGCTACCTGAGCTCACTTAGCTACAGCCTGAGGGCACAACAATTTCTCTGGAAATTCCAAATCAGAATTTTTGGACTGACACCGACTGTATAGAGGAAATGTCTTAATTTTGTTGGTATAGAGGGCCTCCTGAAAAAAAAAAAAAAAAAAAANTAATAAAGAAATAATAAAGTGCTTACCTTGCTCTCAGCTCAGCTGTGAGATTTTTACTCTCCTCAGCAGGGAGCAGTGGCAAACTGATGAAGGAACAGATGTGGTAAGTCTGGAATCACTTTTGATCTGCCACAACCAGCACGGATCAGCCAGACCTGGCAAAAGCCAAGTTACTTGTCATTACCCAGGGCATAATAAGTAGACATCCACCTGCAGCACCCATAGACACCAATGGAGTCTAGACAGTGTCCCAAGCTCCAAATCTGAAGGGAACTATTGCAAGTAAAACCATCACAAGGAGCAGGAATCTTGTGGGCTTGGATTGACATTGCTTAATGCAGCTCCTGCTGCCCTGAACTCACCATCCCACCTCACCATGGCTGCTTAGTGAAAGCACTGAATGGTGCAACCAACACCTTCAGAGCTGGCTTGATCTCTGCTGCTGTGACAGAGTTGTCTTGCAAGGCCTGCAAGGTGTCTCTGCCCAACACTTCCCACGGCTTCTCTTCCCAGAGTGACAAATCTCTGCATATCTGTAAAAACTGCCATTGCCTGAGTGACAGTGATGCTTTTGAAACAGGCTTTAAGCTCCTTTTACATTTTCATCCCCAATGCAGAGCTATGCACATAACAGCTAAACAACATTAGCAAATCTTATAAAAAGTGCAGATGCTTTAATCATCTTTAATAGCTAGGGAGCCTCTTCATAGTGCAAGATAAATGTGAATTGGTCTGCTCAGACCAGAACTTTGAAGAAGTTCACAGGTTTAAAAACTTAATTTCTACTTAAAAAGTAAATAACCATAGTAATTGATTAAAATAAAAAAGATAATCCAACTAGCTAATTGACAAGTTCTCTAAAGAATTGTGAAGGCTTTCTGATGGATTTCTGCATGAGGCCAGCATGTTATTGGCCCCACGAAGGTTCATCACACTCTGCCAGCAACCTCCCAGAAATGGCTTTAAGAAAAATTAGCAGGACGTGATCGGAGGTGTTTTGTAAAGGCAAAAAGGTTTTAATGAAAACAAAAATAACAAACTATACCAAACAGAAGAATAAAAGCTATGCACAGTGCAGGGAGGTCCCTTGCACCTGCTAAGACACCCCAAAAATGCCCTGAGAATCTCTGTGCTCCCTCCTAAGTATGCAATTATCTAAGTGGTGTTTTTGGCATGCTGCCCAATAGAAAATAGCTACATTTCTTGAGGAACAGCTAAGGGTCCAACAGGTGCTTTTGTCCTGGCACTGGGCCAATTATGGTGAGAAGAGCATAGAAGTTTCTGGTTCATCTTCTTTATAAGTTCAAGGGTGAGGCTTAAGCTCTTTTCCTAATATGGGAACACCTGTTAAAATGTGGGGGGTGCACTGCAACAGCTTTCTTTTGCCAACAGGCTTGACACAACAGCACACCTTTTAAAGCATCTGCCCATTACCTTGCAAGCTTGCTTAGATTTTCCTCTCATTGGGAGCTGGTAGGAGTAGTGTGGGCATCACATCTGAATCCTTGGCAGACCTCCTCCAGCCAGCAGCACTGTGAGGACATGGGTGGGAGATGTGTGTCCAGGGTAGGAGATGCCAAAAGGCAAAGGATCTGACCTTGTTGCCAGTGCATCATTCAGCTGCTTCTGCTGAAAATTAGTCTCTCTCTCTCCCCAGTTCTGATGAATATTGATGAACTTCACAGCATCAAAAGAAGCAAAGGCAGGACAGCTGTTTGAAGGGAAAAACACTTCAGTTCTGGATTGGAAGAAAAAGAGACAGAGAGCAGACTGGTTGTGATGAGCCAGGCCTTCTCCCTCGCTTGTCAAAATGTGATTTACAGACACACTTCCATTCACCCTGTGGCTGCCAGTTCCCATATCCTATGTCCACAAATCTCTCTTCTTAATTGGATAGGCAGTATGTGGGCTGCCTCCTTTATAAAAAGCTTCTTTAAACTGGGATACTTCCCAGCTCATTTTAATAAATCATGACTGTAATTACATTATTTTGCTACATATTTCTGCAATAAAATCTGTATCATTCACTTACTGGCCTTCTTTACTGCCCAGCTATCCTTTCCTCTGAAGCTGCATTCCTTGCCTGGTCATTCAAAGACTGCCATTTGCTTTGAACCCCTAATCTAATTCAGCTGCTTTTTCCTTATCTTCAGAGTCTCTCCTCATTCTGCCCATCCCAACAATCGCACTTGTGCCTCCCACTTTTTGCCATCAGTGACCACTGCAACTCCTGATAGTTCTGCTCACAAAGGCTGTCCCACTACCTCAAGAGCCATTCCAGCAGCATGCCAAGTGCATCTGAAGCTGCTTCTTCCCAGTGGCCACCTGGGGAAAGCTCTTCTTTACATAACAAAGCCCCTTTGTCGATGGAATTTGTTTCTCTTCTTTTGGGGAAGTGGCTGTTCTCCCTTAAGGACTCTAACGCGCACACGATCAGCTCAGTGTTACTGCGAAGCCAGCAGAGTAATCACCATCCCCATCCAAGTGAAAGAGCTTTACCAGACTCCACAGGAAAGTGCAATATGGAACTACACCACCCTCGGGGCTGCGTAGGGAGGGGAAACAGAGCTGCTGAAACACTTGTGCTGATTGCCATGAGAAGGAAGTGAAGAGGTTTGGTTTGCTGAAGTTCCTCGTAGCTGTAATTCCCCTTTTACACGGCCAGAACACAGGGAGGATGCCCTGAGCCTGATGATCACACTCCTTTTGGTTTTGGGGTTCAGTCTGGAGAAGTAGCAAGGAGCCCTCAGCTTTAAATCTCACTCAATCATCACAAAGTTCCTCTTGGTTTTCCTTTTCCTAAAGATCCTGTCAATTCTAATGTCTGGAGGTAACAGGATTCATCTTAGGAGCCGTGCTCTGGAAAAAGATGCAAAAAAAAAAAATTACAAAGATAAAAAGAACAGACAAGCTGGATGGAATGCAGGTCAGATGAAGCAGTATAAACATTCAGTCTCTGCTTTGAAAAACCAGAGTTTTAAACATGAATGTGTGAGGGACCACCTTCTTCTATGGTTCTTAAAAGAATTTATCAATTTCTTTTTTTAAGACAGAATAACTTTTAAAAGTGAAAACTTTGTCACTCACCACCTCAAAAGCACAACATAAAAAGTTTTAATTTGTAAAGTTATAATGTGGGGTTGGTTTTATACTGACACTTGGTTAGTTTCAGATTCAAAACAGGTCGAGATACGCCTCTTTTTTTCATAATTCCAAGCTCAGCTTCAAACACCTAAGTGGGAAAATTAACATTAAAATGAATCCTTAAACTGCAATTACTTGAAGACCAGAGCATGAAGCATTCAAATGCCTCTCATCGACCCAGTTAAAATATACTGATCAGTACTGCAATTTCATTGCAAACATTTCAGAAACTTGAGTATGTGGAGGCTGTATCCTGCTGCCAGATTTACTCTACTCTTGGTGCTCTAATGCAGCCCAAAGAAACAAATACATGTCCAAAACACGTTTGCCTTGAATGCATTTCCATTAGGTTGAGATCGTCCTCAGGCTTTAATAGGGAACACCAAAATACTTGGGAGAGCAGGTGAGCTTTAGAGATGTGTCAGAGTGTCACGTAATCATTGGTAATATGAGGCAGGAACTATTTACACTGGCACTGAAAATTCAACTGCTGTACTGCATTATTGTGAAGTAAAAATGTATTGTATCAGAAAACAGAGAAATAAAATCTCAGTATTTGCTGTTACATAAGCATGGCTTTGCTGAAGGAGGAACTGGTCAAAGTATCATCTAGATTCTGAGACAAAATTAATTTTTCCCCCCATTTATTAGAAGAGGCATATTTGAGATACACCAAGAAGTGGAGTGAGTATAGAGTTGTTAGTGTGAAAGAGTGTCCTTCCCCTGCAAAAGGGTAACAGAGCACACAATCAGTCTGAAGGACCTCATGAAATTTTGCCCTCAAGAACCCAAAGGTGCTTGACTTCTTTCTAAAAAACTCTCTCACTGTTACCAAGGAAGCAGAGGTGACCAAGCTGAAATTTTTTCCCTCTCTCATCTCCTTGTCACTAGCCTTGTTATTTTTAACAGGAAATGCAAATGATGGAAGCTTACAGCCACAGTAACAGCCCTGGCAACACAAGTTAATATAAGCAAGAAGGGAATCCAGGAACTCCAGCCCCAGGTTTCTCAGTGGGAACCACAGGAAGAACCTCATCAGCTGACAGCAACAGCAAAGGCTTGTTTTCCCTGTGGTTTATCTGCTAGTAGAAAAGCAGCAGGATGTATTTGGCAAACATAGCATTCTCAGTGCAGTAACACACTGTGGCTGCATTCCCCTTCTTTCCAAGGCTGGCTTCGGGTTTCATTTCTTTTCTTCCATATCCACCCGCAGCCACTGGCAGGGTTTGAAGAGAGCCTAATGCAGCAGTGAAGAGTGTGGCCTTTCCTGTAGCTCAGCAAGGATGGGCTGCAAATGAGATAAGCAGCCTGATGTTCTCCAGGCACCTCCATGCAGCTCTCTCACTGAGATCACTCGGGGAGCAATGCCAGCACGTATGACAGCTACTCGTCACACGCACCTCACAGAGCCCATGCTCTCCTCAGCTCAGCAGGCCCTTGTGCTGCACGTTTTAATTGCCTTTGCAAATGACAGATTGTCTGATACCAAGGAGAGCTGTGAAACAGTAACCTGCCCGCTGATGCCCAGTTGGGAAAGAATCCATTGGCTTCTCCTTTTGCGGTAGTTTGAAGGTGTTCCCACTGTTATAAATAAAAGGGCGGAGATAATATTAATCTCCTTAAAATGCCTTTATTAATCAGCTCTTACAATGGTTGCTCGAGGGGTTGTGGCCGCCCGCTGCTGCGCCGTGAAGGAGGAGGGTGCTGGTCAGCTCTGCTGCAGGAAGTTGAGCGGGGCTGGAGAACTCTTCCCTCGCTGGGAGTGTTCCCAGAGTTCTGAATTGCCTTTGTTTTCCTCAGGGGTCTCACTTCTGGCTTGGCACTCTTAAGTCACAGCGAGTCACAGAAACTGGAAAAATCAGTTCTCCTGATACTTTAGGGTTTACATGGCTTAGTATTGGTTCTTGTGTGTTTTAATTTTACTTAGTTTTATTTTTATAAGAAGTTTCTGGTGTTAAAAGAGTCCCGAGATGCACCTGGGGTTTCTGATTTGCATGTGGGGTCGGCCCTTGGGCACAGAGGCTGGAGGCTCTAATGACCGCATGGCAGTTTTACAACAGTTATGGCGTCTCAGGGGTCTCACACCGCCTCACAGCGGCAGCAGCGTTGGCGGGGGGTTCGGGCCGGGGCTTGTGAGGTGGGGATGGAACGTGGCAGGTGTGGGTTCCCTTCTTTTGGAACGGGGCGGCGGTCCGGCGGCCTGGGGATGCGGCACGTGGTGGTTTTGCGGGCTTTGGAGTTTTCTGCGCCAGGGATCGGGCCAGGCGGCCGACTGCTTGGCGGCTGGAGCTGCGCCGGGGGTCGCTGCGCCGGGGCGGGCAACTTGGCAGGGACCACGGGGACGCCGGGAGCCAGCCCCACGGCGGCGGGAGTCGGGGCCAGAACGCACTGCTTCGCTGCGGCGGCAGTGGCGGGGGGGTCTGGGCCGGGGCGGGCGGCTCGGTGGGGACACCGGGAGCCAGCCCTGCGGCGGCATCTAGCTGCCTCGCGGTGAGCATGGGGGAGCGGCCGGCTTTCCCTTCCCCTGCTTCGGCGGTGCCGAGCTTCTTTGAAGAGAACGGGCTCTCGCTTTCGAGGTCTGTTTTTAAGGTGGTCCGGGGGGTGCCACGGAGGTGGCTTTTTACTGTTACATTACAAGATAAACATTCCAAATTTCATTTTTATCACCACCTCTCCTCCAGCCATCTACACCAACCCTCACCACAGGGCTTTGCTCTTTTGCTTGTACCAGGGCCAGACAAGTGAATAATCTGATGTTTGGGGGATGAGGTGATGAGAGGGTTCTTCGGGGGGGGGGCAGGGACACATGGTGGGGCACAGGGGATCACAGGGAACCGGACAGAAAAGTTCCACAGCCCCATTCCTTTCCAGCTACTTCTGATCTTCTCAGCAGACATGCACCACAGTCCTGCCTACTGTTACAGGTGGTGGGAGACAAATAAAGGAGTGGGAACCACTAGTGAGGGATCTGGAACTGTAACAATGGTCTTTTTTTTTTTTTTTTTTTTTTTTTCCCAAAATCCATTTTGGGTATCAAATGGTAATCATGATTACAAGGCAAAATTAACACACCACCTATGAAATGTATTTAAGAAGCAGCCATTCAACATAAAGCAAGAGGTCACGTCTGAAATCACTCATTTCTGTGAAAAATTAACTTTTTAATCTGTAAGAAAGCCCTAATGACATCAATTAAATATAAATATTAAGAGTGATAGAGTCAACCTCTCTGAACACAGCACTTGTATTCAGTGATGGCAGGGTAAGAGAGTGCACAGCAGCAGGTGTTCACAGGCTTAGATCTATATCTATGTTGCAAGCATTGTAGGCCACATATTTCTTTTGTAAGAGATCATAAACAGCTGTAGCTTGAATATTTTAACCATCTGATAGAGAAATGTCAAGCTAAGAGAAGATCAAGATCTAATACAGGGGCACTAAATAAAAGGAAAACATATAGGGAGAACATAATAGGGAGAACAGTTAGTCCAACCATTCCATTAAAAGTAATACCTTCAACATTTTCTTATCTCAGGGTCTTGCAGAGTTATGTTTTGGTTATATTCAGGCACTCCAGCCTCTCTGGGTACCTCTTTAGCTCTGCATCTCTCTCAGGTGAAAAACTTTTTTCTCAGGCACAGTAATTTCCCCCGGTATGAGTTGTGCCCAGTGCCTTTTGTCATTTCTCTCTGGGCAGCTCTGTCATCTCCCCCATTATGTAGTTCAAGGTAACCATCAGGTCCCACCTCAGTCTTCTCTTCTTAAAGCTGAACAAACCCATCTCCCTCAGCCTTCCTTGAACATTAGAATCCTGTCTACTGACCACGTTAGTGGCCCTTTACTAACATTGCTGCAGTTTATCAATGCTTTTATCAATATTTTTAGGAGCCAGAATCAGATTAATTATACCAGGCACGGTCTCACAGTGTCTTAACAGAGAACAAACCCTGTCCTGACCTGCCAGCTGTGCTGGTATTATTGCACCTTGTGTCTGGTGTGGTTGTCTCTCCTTGCTGAAATGGTACATTTTTAACTCCCATTCAGCTTCATGTCCATCAAGACCTCAAAGTACTTTTAGTTTAAGCTGATTGCCAGTCAACCAGTCCCCAGCTTGTACTGCTGCATGAGATTATTATTTCACAGCTGCAGGACTTTGCCTTCTTAAATTTCATGCCTCTGTCATCCAATTTCTCCAGCTCATTCATGTCCCCCTGAATGACAGCAGCTTTGCCTTTGTATACTGTACCTGCATACAGTATTCCCAAAATACAAAATAACTGGAAGCAACATCATGGAAGAAATAATAGCCAGCTTAATGGTACTATATAAACTCAGAATGGAGCAGGACCGAAGCTCTGTTATATTCATCCGTCTGCTGGAAAACAGCCTGTGCTGCTGTCCTTCATGGGGTAGTTGACACCCTTACTTTTCAAGATGAAACCAAAGGATGATGCAGTTTACAGAGGAAGATTAGAGAATTCCTCTGAGAAGCTTTAGCAAGGACTAGTAGAATTAAGGTGCCTTTTTATCTCTACCTTCTGTCCCAGAAATCAAAATTATTAGCATAGCCCAAAGCATAAAGCACATCATGCAATTTGGGAAAAAAGATGCATTTTTCTGTGACCTTAACTCAGTCACATAGGTCAGGCAGCAAAAACTAGCAGCTTAAAATAACATCCAAGCAGAGCTTCCCTGCATTTGTCCACAGTGGGGGAAAAAAAAAACCAAACCAAAAAACAAACAAACAAACAAAAAAACCCCATCCCCCCCTCAAAACAACCACCACCAAACAGCTATATTTCCTCTTCAGAGCTGCTTATTAATTCAAATAAAAAGACAACAGCTAAGTAGCATCAAGCAAGAATTAAGGAGAAGATAAGGCGGCATTCTTAAGTCATGCAAAACCTAAATACCTGTTGCTTAGGGCAAAGGAGAAAGTGGCTCCTCTCCATGAGCTCTCCTGAGAGCACTCTCTACACCTTCCCCTAGCACACGCAGCAGTGGTTTTGATTCAGCCCATTTGGATTGTCTCCCACATTATGTTGAAACACCATGCAGGAAATCAATACAAATAAATTATTAAATCCATTAAAAACAGTTGAGTGCAAGCTTAGAAAAATTCAAAGAAAATTAGAAGAAACTGTTGTGGTTTGGAAAGCAAAACAAGTGAGAGGCTCCAAGTCAGAAATATAATTTAATAAGAAGAAAGGTAAAAATAAAATAAATGCAGTAACACAAAGGACCACTGACAGAGTCAGAATGCATCCTGAGCAGGGTGGTGGAAGCAGTCCAGATGAGGTGGTCTTCCTGAAGCAGTGATCCTGTAGAGAGAGGTCTGGTAGCTCTGGTCCTCTGGGAATCCAGTAGGTAAGGACTACTTGCACTGTCCCACATACCAGCTTATATCCAGGTGAAAATGCTTGGCTCCTCCCCCTGGGCAGAGCATCTCACAATGGGATGATGAGTTGTGAAGTGGGTCCTTAATGGTCCATTACATGGAGATAACCCCTGGAGGGAGTTACCTGTGAGTCACGGGCAAGGTGTTGATGGGCCATTAGCAGAAGACAGCCCAACACTACAGCACTCCCCCACTTGGTTTTAGCAGTTCATGAAGATGGTGATAGAATAAATACTTTGTGTACATCCTACACTACAACCCAGGACAGAAACTTACCAGTTTAAATGGAAAAGATGCAGCTTTCAGTGTTGAGACCTGGAAGGCAGAAAGAGCAACTGTGAGGATTCAGCTATTTGATGGTTGACAGCTTTATTGAGCAGCCAGAAATTACCTTGAGGGGCAGCAGCTGTGGACCACCTTCCTCTCTCCCACTGCCCAGCCTTCACACGCTCACAGCTGTTGAGCTGAATAGATCAGGAAAATCCCACCACTTTCAAAGCAAGATCACAGTTTTTCCTGAGCTCAAAATAGAGTAGGCTCTTTGGATCCAGGGTCTTGCTGGTATGAGAGAACTGGCAGCACTGCATCAGCTCCACTGGGTACCTTGCCTCCACAAGTGGCAGGGACAACCAACTGTGGTGCTCAGGAATCTGGGATACCCTGCAAACTATGTGCCAGAAACTCTTTGCACCCACCCAAGGTAGATTTCATCTCTGTAAGAAACAGGTTCCTGACACCTGTCTCCCACCAGTTTCAGCATTCAGCAGATTCCTGTCTCCCATGGCATCTCTCTGCTATGAGGAGATGCTGTTTTTGGCTGCCTTCTCCTGAGAGTGCTCCCTGCTGAGTCAGCAGCCTCAGCCCCTCTCCAAGGCTCCTCATGCCAGAAGCACTGTACAATGCAGGGTAGGATCCAATGAATAATTTTGCTAATAAAAAAGCAATTTCAATTTCCTTGAAACCCCAGGATGTCTGCAAGCAGTTTTCTCCAAGGAAGAAACCATGACTATAAATTTTGTCGTCATCAAAACTAACTTCTTCCTTTAGAGGAGCTCCACTTGCAGCAGCCCTTGCCAGCCTAAAGAAAAGAGATGCTGCCACAGAACTCTTCAATGACCAAGTTTTTGGCAGTCAGGTGGGATATCAGAAATCCCCTTCCCTAAATTAGGGCTGGGCTGACTGACTACAATACTCTTTCAGTACCATGTCAGGTAAATGGGGAGGCTTTGGATCTCCCTATTTTGTGGGACAGGAGAATGGCTGCTGTCACAAAGCCCTGTGAGGTCCTGTCCTGAGATGTAATAAGCAGGACTGGAAGGTTTCTGCTGACTTTTGACAGTCTTTAATATCCAGTTCCTACAGTAGAAAACAGACCTTTTGTTGGAGTCAAGATCAAGTAGTTTTGCTCTATTTACCCTACAGTGTTTCATCAGAATAATCTTTTAGCACATGGTGATTTCCTTGGGATTCCTGCTTTTTTAGCTCTTTCTTGTTTGCATATAATCAGAGCATCTACCTTCCTTTCCAAAGAGCATTTCTTTGTCTCCAGAGGGCAAGCTAACCTTCTCATTTCTTCATTTTCACTCAGTGAGCCAGGGAACAGAGTCTGTGTAGTGGAAACTTACTGACGTGCTGGTATCTAGACCTGCCTGAAGCATTTTTCTTTTTGTCCTAGTTCAGCTACTGGGCCCACTTTACTCTTTGGGTGAAAAGTACATCATGCAAGTGCTGTGGGATTGTTGTTCCTGGGACAGAAAAATAATCTGAGACCTGTGGCCTGACCACAGAGAAATTGGCTTGTCAGGCATTTCCTCTCCTCAACTCCACATTTCCTTTTGTTACAAAGAAAAAA